>CM039125.1:43918342-44032774 GCA_022036555.1 Microstegium vimineum
AAATACTAATAATAAATTAATTATGCTCAATAAATTTGTCTCACAATGCATTGGTTGCATTGCATGTCCCGTCCAGGTCCGGAGCACCCATCGGTCATCATCGGAGCAGACAAGCCTCCCCAACTGCACCAGCTAGCGCAAGGCCTAAGTGCAGTGTCAACGGGTCGCCGCGTCACACCGCAACACACACACACACGACACGCACCAACGTAAACTTGCCCAGATGACGTAGCAAAGCACAATTAAAACAGGAGATGATGGAAACGTACCGTATAGTACTACCAGTGTGTGAGCGTGACTAGCTTTGTTTCGTGGACGCGCGCAGCAGGCATGCATGCTGCAAATCATAGTTTAAGCGCCTCTAATGGCACGCGTGTTAGTGTTAGGGCTTAATCCCACCCAAATCCGACTTCATCGTCACCCATACTAGGCCATAGGCTCGCCATAAATGTTCATGCGCACGCTAGCTTTAACACTAGTGTAGACGTCGGCCGTCGGGCCGACGATTATTGCTTCTAGTTTAATTATGTAAGATTGCGTGTGTGCTTGAACGGTTTGGTTTCACTTTCACAACAGAAATTAAAAGGGCAAACATTGACTTGATTAGGGTTTTATTGAAAGGGTCAAGAGGATAGTTTTGTATATGCCTCCCATTTTTCTTATATGCATGAGTTGGTAGTCGAAAACCTTACAATTCAAACAAATCTTAAAATTTATCCGAATTATAAGGTGCCCGAGATTGCTCAATTACATTCACAATACTTTACTGATGATTGTGAAACGTTCAAAATGACTCATCACTCATATAATTGGTACTCCGTAGCTAAAACCATGACATGCACGTCTGCCTTTGTTCTTACATCCATCACTCTCAGGCAATGAAAGAGTCTAATACAAAAAATTAATAGAAAACTATATCGAATTATAAGATGAGGGAACGGTAAAACAAACAACAATATGTGAATGAATGATGATTAACACCCTTGTGTGTCGTATCTATTGAGGTTGATTGAGGGGCGTGGAGAGACAAAGCTCACGGCCATGGCCCATGCATGGGTAGTTTGACACGTGGCTTCAATGATAAGCAAAACTAATCGATGTTTGACATCCACGGAAACAACTGTGAAATCACCAGGTGGGCTAGGCTATCTCAATTCTTCAACCAAAACCCAGCCCTTGAGCGATCTCAAGTCAACCTTTTGGCGCCAAAGCTAGCTAGCTAATCCGCTGCCTTTCAAGTTTCATTTCAACTGCAGTTAGGCAGCCACGTATAGCTTCCCGCCTTTTCTTTCCCTTCCTTCCTTCCTCGTATCTTCTCCAGCCACTACACGTCTACACCTCCGCGGGGGACGGCCCCTGTTCACCATAAAACCCACGGGCATTGTAGCAGACGTTGCTATCAATGGTCACCACATCCGCCTCGTCGCCGCCACTGCCCTTTCGGCCACCATGGCCAAACCCAAACTGCTCATCCCAATCATCATCATCATCATCATCTTTCATGTCGGTCTCATCGTGCCGATCGCTGTCGCTGTCGCGTCCGCCGCCACCACTGCACGACCGCCTGCAGTGCCCGACGCCGCCGCCGCCGACCGGTCCGTGCTCCTCGCGTTCCTCTCCAACGTCTCGGCGGACCCCGGCGCGGACTGGGGCCGCACGCCGGGGTTCTGCAACTGGACGGGCGTCACGTGTGGCGGTCCCGGCCGCCACCGCGTCACGCAGCTTGTGCTGAGCGGGAAGGAGCTCCGCGGGGCGATCTCGCCGGCGCTGGCGCGGCTGTGTTTCCTCACGGTGCTCGATCTTTCCAACAATGCCTTCGCCGGCACGATCCCGCCGGATCTCGCCGCGCTCTCGGCCCTGACGCAGCTGAGCCTGAGTAACAACCTCCTCGAGGGCTTGGTCCCCGCCGGCGTCGGCCTCCTCCAGAGCCTCTACTTCCTCGACCTCAGCGGGAACCGGCTCTCCGGCACCATCCCGGAGACGCTCTTCTGCAACTGCTCATCGCTGCAGTACCTAGACCTCGCCAACAACTCCCTCGCCGGCGACATTCCCTACGCCACAAACTGCCGCCTCCCCAGCCTCCGGTACCTCCTCCTCTGGTCGAACGACCTGTCCGGCGGGATCCCGCCGGCGCTAGTGAACTCCTCCATGCTCGAGTGGGTCGACTTCGAGTCCAACTACCTCGCCGGCGAGCTCCCATCTCAGGTGTTGGACAGGTTGCCGCGGCTCCAGTACCTCTACCTCTCGTACAACAACCTGTCCAGCCACGGAAGCAACACCGACCTCGACCCCTTGTTCCTCTCCCTGAAAAATTGCACTCTCCTGCTCGAACTCGAGCTCGCCGGGAACGACCTGGGCGGGCGGCTGCCACCGTTCGTCGGCGAGCTCCCGCGCGGACTCCGGCAGCTCCACCTCGAGGATAACGCGATCTCGGGCTCCATCCCGCCTAACATCTCCGGCCTCGTCAACCTCACGTACCTCAACCTCTCCAACAACCTGCTCAACGGCTCCATCCCGCCGGAGATGTCGCACATGCTTCTGCTCGAGCGGCTGTACCTGTCGAACAACCTCCTCTCCGGCGAGATCCCGAGATCCATCGGCGAGATACCACACCTCGGCCTCGTCGATTTCTCCGGCAACCGTCTCACCGGAGCGATCCCAGACACGTTCTCCAACCTGACACAGCTCAGACGGCTGATGCTGCACCACAACCACCTCACCGGCGCCATTCCTCCCAGCCTCGGTGATTGCCTCAACCTGGAGATCCTCGACCTCTCCTACAATGGCTTGCAAGGCCCAATCCCGGCGTACGTCGCCGCCTTGAGCAGCCTCAAGCTGTACCTAAACCTATCCAACAACCACCTCGACGGGCCTCTCCCTCTCGAGCTGAGCAAGATGGACATGATCCTAGCGCTCGACCTGTCCGCGAACACGCTCGCCGGCACGATCCCGTCGCAGCTCGGCAGCTGCGTCGCGCTCGAGTACCTAAACCTCTCGAGCAACGCGCTGCGCGGCGCGCTCCCGGCGTCCGTCGCCGCGCTGCCGTTCCTGCAGGTGCTCGACGTCTCGCGCAACGCCCTGTCCGGACCCCTGCCGCCGTCCCTGCAGCTGTCCACGTCGCTCCGGGAGGCCAACTTCTCGTACAACGACTTCTCCGGCGTGGTGCCGGAGAGTCGGCTCGCGAACCTCTCGGCGGAGGCGTTCCGTGGCAACCCTGGACTTTGCGGCTACGACGTTCCCGGCATCGCCACGTGCGAGCCGCCGAGGCGTGGGCGTCGTCGCTGGCGTCCATTAATGGTACTCGCGGTCGTCGCTGGCATCGTCGTCGCTGCCGTGTCCTTCATGCTATGCCGATCCGTGGTGACCGCGAGGGCGACGCGGTCGGGGCGCCTCGTCGACGTCGAGGAGGACGACCAGGTGGAGAGGGAGCACCCGAGGATATCGCACCGGGAGCTCGCCGAGGCGACGGGTGGCTTCGTCCAGGAGGGTCTGATCGGCGCGGGACGGTTCGGTCGCGTGTACGAGGGGACCCTCCGCGATGGCGCGCGCGTGGCCGTGAAGGTGCTGGACCCGAAGGGCGGCGGCGAGGTGTCCGGCAGCTTCAAGAGGGAGTGCGAGGTGCTGAGACGGACGCGGCACAAGAACCTCGTGAGGGTGATCACCACCTGCAGCACGGATAGCTTCAACGCGCTCGTGCTGCCGCTCATGCCCAGAGGCAGCCTCGACGGCCTCCTCTACCCGCCGCACGGCGACGGTGGCCTGGAGTTCGGCCAGATCATGGGCATCGTGAGCGACGTCGCTGAGGGGATGGCGTACCTGCACCACTACGCGCCGGTCAGGGTCGTGCACTGTGACCTCAAGCCCAGCAACGTCCTCCTCGACGACGAGATGCGCGCCGTGATATCGGACTTCGGCATCGCGCGGCTCGTCTCCGTCGGCGAAGCCAGCAGCACCTGCAGCGACGACGAGTCCGCTCCGTGTAACTCCATTACCGGACTGTTGCAAGGATCGGTTGGGTACATCGCACCTGGTACGTACGTTCATCCACACGTGTGTATGCATGGTTACAATGACACTGTGGGCCCATGATTATAATTAGTTAATCTCGACATTGTGCACTAATTATTAATCCTGTCATTAATTTGGGTTTAATCAGAGTACGGAATGGGAGGGCATCCATCGACGCAGGGCGACGTGTACAGCTTCGGCGTGATGCTTCTGGAGCTCATCACGGGGAAGAGGCCAACGGACGTGATCTTCCACGAGGGGCTCACGCTGCACGACTGGGTGAGGCGCCACTACCCGCACGACGTCGCCGCCGTGCTCGCGCACGCGCCGTGGCGAGACCGGGCGGCGCCCGAACAAGTGGCCGTCGTCGAGCTGATCGAGCTCGGGCTCGTGTGCACGCAGCACTCGCCGCCGCTGCGGCCCACCATGGCGGACGTCTGCCACGAGATCACACTGCTCAAAGAAGACCTCGCACGGTACGGCGCCGCCGCCAGCCGCCGTTCGCCCTCGACTAAGGACTCGTTGTTCTCCAACTGACGAATTGTTTAGGCCGAGTAAATCCATTAGTGCATGCATGCACGCGCGCCGCCAGCCGCCAGGAAACATCCATCCGGTACGGCCAGCGTGCTGCCGATGAGCCGCCACTGTTTCCGTGGTTACAGTGGGTGGTGGTGGTGGCTGGATTCGCTTGATCGGTCGTCGTCTCTCTCACCTCCGGCCAGCGACTACCACCATTGATTTGTTTATTTCCATGGTTGGGAGTCGCCTACTGCTGAACTAGTAGTGCTGATTCTTTGAGTTGTTAATTATAATGCGATGCAGAAGGCATGCACTTGATATGATTAATCTTTAATTTGTTGTTGTTGTGCTGCTAAACATGTCGGACTCCATTAGCGGTATAGTGTGTTAGTGTAGCGTAGGAAGCCAAAAGGCTCTTGAGTTAGGTCATTATTCAGGTGCTCGCGATCAATCATAAACAAACCCTAGTAGTAGTACCCGACCAACTGTACGTAGTCGACTGCCACTGTTCGATGCATCTGATGATGATGATTTATTTGTACGAATTAATGTAATGCCATCTTCACCACCAACATATTGTATATATGTATGTATACTGCCGTGTTCGAGGTTTGACAGGAACTTCCGTGTTCTTATATCGTGGAGAATGGAGATCAATTAGGCTTTTTAATCAGCACGCCTGCCTGCCAGCTTTAGCTCAGTCAACTTGGCTATATTACAATTTAGAATGCGATAGACACACATGTGGTTATTGCATAAGAAGTACGGAGTAACAAAACTATTTATAAATAAAAATAAAAACCATCCATCATTTGCTAATATATATGTAAAAAGAATCAGTAACAACCACTACACGTCCACCAGAGAAATTGGCAGCCAGCATCACATGATAAGTACAAACCGGTGACATATATATATATATATATATATATATATATATATAGATCATCTGTGAAATATAAGTCCCTCTGAAATATTAGGGCGTGGCGTGTTTGGATTGGGGGGCAAAACTTTTGCCCCCGCCGCATCGAATCTCCCGTCCCTAGTTTCGTCTATTTAAAATGTACTAAGTAAAAAAATAATTTATCAGCCGGAGACAACTTCACGATACAAATCTTTTAATATAAATTAGTTTATGTTTTGACAATGTTATGCTACAGTAAATATTTGTTAATTATAGATTAACTTAGCTTAATAGAATCGTCTTGTTAAGTCCCGCAGGAGCATGTAATTAGTTTTATAAGTAGTCTATTTTTAATACACTAAACTAGCACGACTACAGAATTGGCAATCACTGCTGGCCCATCACTGCCGGTTGTGTTTGGGCCGACAGTGATGCATCTTCACTGTCGGTTCAGGCCCTGACAGACCCCCAATTATTGAGGGCAGGGGCTGAACCGGCAGTGAAACAACACATCACTGCCGGTTCGTGGCTTGAACCGGCAGTGATGCCTCTCGGCCCTATCACTGCCGGTTCAAGCCACCAACCGGCATTGATGTGGTGTTTCACTGCCGGTTCGTGGCTCCAACCGGTAGTGAAAAGTTGTACAGTATAAAGCATCGATCTCCTCTCCCTCCTCTGCCCCAACAATGCGTGAACAGGAGCTCCTCTCTCCATTGTTGTGGCTAGTGGATTTCTTGAACTCCATTGTTGGCTCCTCTTCACTCTTGGATGCTCACATCTTCTATCTCTTGGTTAGTAACAAGCATATTTCTATAGAATTGTAGGTTTACATTGCTTTTTTGTGTAAATTCATAGTTAGAGCTATAGTTCATTTCATGATCAAGAAGAGGGATGTTGCAATTTGTGTCTATTTTTTTAGCTTTTAGATCCAAAATTATTTAGAAAAATTGTAGCACTTTGTTTTTATTGAATAATTAGTTATATTTATTATTTACATTTAATACTCCATGCATGCATTAAAGATTTGATGGAATGTGGAATAGATTCGGTATTTAATACTTATATTTAATACTCCATGCATCCATTGTTATCTATTTGTTGTCTGACTTTTTATAGCGCGACCAAATTCAAATTATATCGAAGAATATTGTTCAAAAATACTCCTATTAATATGTTGCTATGTTTCCTCTGCTTTGCCCATTTTATCAGTGCAGACATGGCTCGAGGGTGGATGTACGATCTGTCACGTACAGACCCACGGTACTTGACGGGTATCGACGATTTCATCTGGGGATTCACATCTTGTATTCTGTCCATGCAAAAACTACAAGAATACGAGGAAATAGGGCGACATGGAGCATATACGTTTGCACTTGATCACAAGGGGGTTCATGAGAAACTACAAGATTTGGACTTTGCATGCGGAGGTTGGTCAAAATGACCCAAATGTTAATGATGATGTGCCCATGCCTAGTATATCCTTGAATGCATTATTGCCTATTCATGAGTACACAAAACATGTGCCTACCAATGATGATGTGTTTATGAATACATTAGCTGACGACACTGAGGAAAATGATGACATTTCACAACTTCTACATGATGTACATGGGGGATTCCTTAGTGCTTCACAGATCACAGTTGAAAAAACTGGAGATGATGAGAAAGGGTGCAAAAACACCATTGTTTTCGGGTTGCCCAATAAGCAAACTGGAAGCCAACATCATGCTATTGGAGTTCAAATCAACGAATGTGTTGAGTGATAAAGGCTTCGATAACTTGTTAGTTATACTACATAAATTGTTCCCGGAGGCTAAGTTAGCAGAAAAGACTTACCTTGCGAAGCAAATGATTTGCCCAATTGGCCTCGAGGTTGAGAAAATCCATGCGTGTTTCAAGGACTGCATATTGTACCGTGGAGAGAAATACAAAGACTTGGATGCATGTCCCAAGTGTAAAACTCTCCGATACAAGCAAGGACCATCAAATGATGGAAGCAAGACCAGAGGAGGGCCAGTAAAGTCCGTGTGGTATTTTCCTATAGCTCCACGAGTGCATAGGTTGTTTGCAAATGAGAAGTCAGCCAAGTTGTTGCGTTGGCACGGCGAAGAGAGAAAGAAAGATTCAATGATGAGACACCCCGCCGATGGGTCGGACTGGAGGACTATCAACACTATGTTCTATAAGAACATCGGTGGAGAGGTAAGGCATCTGTGGTTAGCTTTGACCACGGATGGGATGAACCCGTTTGACCAGGTTAGAACCAATCATAACACTTGGCCAGTGACACTATGTATATACAACCTTCCACCCTGGCTTTGTATGAAACCGTCATATGTCCAGATGCCATTACTAATCCAAGGACCAAGACAACCTGGTAATGATATTGATGTGCTTCTAGAACCAGTGATCGATGAACTACTACAGATGTGGGAGACGGGTGTGAAGGATGTCTGGGATGAGTACAAAAAAGAACATGTCACGGTAAAGGTTGTACTTATCGCTACAATCACCGACCTACCAGGGCGAGGTTCCTTGTCTGAAGAGAAGACAAAAGGATACACTGGGTGTGTTGAGTGCTTGGACGAAACTGATGCTACACATCTACTAGAAAACAGGAAGATGGTCTACATGGGACACCGTAGGTTCCTACGTCGTGATCACCCTTACCGTAGGAATACAAAAGATTTTAATGGGACTACTAAGAAACGTGGACCTCCAAAGTATCGAGACGGGAAACAGATGCTTCAACAATTCAGCAAACTCACAAATGTTGTCCTTGGGAAGGGGGACGGGGCAGTAGCAGCGCCAACCGATAGTATCTGGAAGAAAAAATCAATCTTCTGGAAACTACCTTACTGGCCACTTTTGAGTGTACGTCACTGTCTTGATCCAATGCACATAACTAAAAACGTATGCGGTAACACACTTAACACGTTGATGAACACCGGGGAACAAGCAAAGATTCTCTCACGACACGCTTGGACATGCAACACCTGGGCCTCAGGAAGGAGTTGCACCCAGTAACTCTTGAGAATGGCCACTTGAAACTTCCGATGGCATCATGGACACTGAAAAAGGAGGAAAAAGAAATGCTTATTTCTTTCTTCAATGATCTCAAAGTACCGAGTGGCTACTGTGGGAACCCGAAGAGGCTAGTTAACATGAGAGAACTTAAGTTTAACTATGGTTCTATGAAGGCCCATGACTGTCATGTCATAATGACTCAGCTGCTCCCAGTTGCCCTGCGAGGTATCCTCCCTGACAAGGTCCGCGCTTCAATCATAAAGTTGTGTTCGTTCTTCAACGCGATCTCTGAAAAGGTCATTGAAGTGGGCAGGCTAGACCACCTGAAGCAGGAGACAGCCGAGATTATATGCAGGCTTGAGATGCATTTCCCACCGGCTTACTTCGACATTTCAGTGCATCTACTTGTTCATCTTGTGGATCAAATAAAAGCCCTTGGCCCAATGTACCTACACCAGATGTTTCCTTTCGAGAGGTTGATGAAAGTTTTTCGGCGGTATGTTAGGAATAAATTCAGACCAGAAGGAGCATGGTAGAAGGATGATCAACAGAGGAGGCTATTGAGTTCTCCACATATTATTTGGACATCAAGCGGGTCGGAGTTCCAGTATCTCATCATGATGGAAGACTAGGGGGCAAAAGAACAATACGTGAGAAAGCTGTCAAAATAGACAAAGTGGTCTCCTTCAGACAAGCACACTTCTTTGTTCTCCAGCAGGCCGACGGTGTGATGACATACATTGATGAACACAAACAGTTACTGCAAAAGAAGCACATCGGTAGGTCACAAGCTTGGCTTAAGAAAAAACATAAGGAGGAATTCAGTGACTGGTTTCGACGCCAAAGGCTAGGAATGGTGACGGGATGTCAGCTAGATCTCTTAGCCCCCGGACCTTCGACTACGCTAATGATGTACCAAGGATATCAAATAAATGGTTTTACATTTTACACAAAAAAAACAGGACGAAAAGAGCACATACCAAAATAGTGGTGTTCGTTTCGACGCCCACGATGAGTTTGGCACGGTGGTGTCAACATACTATGGTTTCATAGATGAGATATGAGAGCTAGACTATGGACATCAGTTGAAAGTTGCTCTTTTCCATTGTCTGTGGGTCCAGCTGAATGATATCAACACCGACAAGGATGGGTTCACTACCGTTGATCTATCCAAGACCGCATACAGAGATGACCCCTTCGTCCTTGCAAAGGATGTTTTGCAAATCTTCTATGCAAGGGATAACAATACAAATGGAAGACGACATGTAGTATTGCAAGGCAAAAGGAAGATTCTCGGTGTCGACGGAGTGACAGACGAAGAAGATTACAAAGGTTATGAAGAAATGGCTCCTTTTGGGGCGGACGTTACCCTACATGTCCTTGAAGAGGGTGACGAACCTGCTTACCTCCGGAGTGATCACGATGAGGCCATCATCGTGCCTGCACCATGAATTGTTAGAGTATCATAAACTATGTAATCCTTAATGAAATGTGGTTTTAGTAATTTGCATCGAATTTGAGATCATATGGAGTTGTAGAGATTGATGAGTTGTACCACGTTGTTGATTGATGTGTGCCATGTCAAAAAGAATTCAAAAACTATAAGTAATTAGAGCTTGAGTGTATAAGCATTAATGTAGAGCTCCTCAAAACTAGCAAAAGCTATGTTGGAATATTTTCAACTTCTATTCAAATTTTTAGAGTAATTACAAAGGGGTGTTTGAATTTTAAACCTTTATTCAAATTCAAAAGGGAATTCAAAAACTATGAAGAATTAGACCTTGAGTGTATAAGCAATAATGTAGAGCTCCTCAAAACTAGCAAAATCTATGTTGGAAGATTTTCAACTTTTATTCAAATTTGTGGAGTAATTACAAAGGGGGTAATTGAATTTTAAACCCTTATTCAAATTCAAAATGGAATTCAAAAACTAAACATAATTTGAATATGCTCAATTAAAAAACTAAACATAATTTGAATATGCTCCTTCAGCAAAAGTTGTAGAGAATTAAAAATTATGCAACTTCTATGTTTAGAGTTTTTCAAGTTTTAGTAAAAAATCAGGAGTAATTTGAATTCTAAAGCAAAAGACAAATTTAAAAAAAAAAACACATCACTGCCGGTTACAGAAGAACCAACAGTGATGTACCTCTATCACTGTCGGTTCTAAGAACGAACGAACCGGCAGTGATGCCTCCCCAATCACTGCCGGTTTAAAGAAACCGACACTGATGTTCCATCATCACTGTCGGTTGCTGCTACAAACCGGCAGTGATAGAGTACATCACTGCCGGTTTGTAATAAGAACCGACAGTGATGATGCCGACTATATAAAGAAAGGGCGCGGTCTGAAATTTTCAGACTCGCGCCCTTCCACACTTAGCCGCTCCTCGCTCTGCTCGACGACGCCGCTCGACGCTGCTACCGGTCCACGCCGCCGTCGTTGCTCCACGCCGACGCCGCTGAGCAGGACGCTGGTCCACTCCGATCGACGCCCCTCGACGCCGCCGCCGTTGCTCCACCCTCGGTCGGCCAGTGGACGCCGCCGCCGTTGCTGTCACCACCCGACGCGTTCGTCGGCCAGTGAACGCGACGCCACCGCTGCAGGAGCTCCACGCCGCCGCTGCTCAACTCCCGACGCCACCACTGCTCCCCGCCCCCGCTCGAGCTCGGTGCCGCTCCATCCCGACGACGCCGCCGCCGCAGGAGCACACACCACCGGCCGGAGCTCCATCCTGCCGGCCACAACATCACCACCTCACCACGACGCCGCCGCAGAAGGAGCACACACCGTCGGAGCACACACCACCCGGAGCACACAGGACTGCAGTAGCACAGGAGCGAGAAATCCGCGGCCCTAACCTCACCGCGGTGAGCTCTATGGCTATGCACTATAGGTGTTCGACGAAATGTCTACATGGATCAGAGTGCTTTTTGGTTGCTTGCTTGGCATGGAGATAGATGAGGAGAGTAAGGAGGGAGAGAAAGGGAAGGAGGGAGAGGAAGGCATGGAGATTAGAGAGATAGATAGATAGATAGATTAGAGAGAGAGAGATTAGAGAGATAGATGATATATAGAGAGAGATATATAGATTAGAGAGATTATACTTGTATAGTATGACTTATAGATAGCTAGAGATATATACTTATATATAGAGAGAGATATTAGAGAGATTAGAGATATAGCATGACTTATATATAGAAAGATTAGAGAGATAGAGATAGCTTAGAGAGATAGAGATAGAGAAATGCTACACTTATGGATTTTCTTATAGAGATATAGAGATAGAGAGATAGAGATAGATATTCATATTGATAGCATGATTCACCCTAAATTATTTTCATCCTATGCTACACTTATGGATTTTCTTATAGAGATATAGAGATAGAGATAGATATTCATATTGATAGCATGATTCACCCTTAATTATGAGAGAGAGAGATGTTGTACCTATGAGCATGACTTTATATCATATATACATGGCTTTATATTGTGACATAGCATGACTTGTACCTATGAGCTAATACCAATATCCTTGTATATACTTGTAGCACAATTTGTGTATAGCATGACTTATGACATTGGCTTATCTACCTATGAGTTAATACCAATAATCGAAATTCATGTCCAGAAACATGACAATTAAGCGTCGATTCACCACCCGTCGCCCTGCGACCGAAACGCCACATGATCCAACTAGTGGTGGCGGTGTTGAACGTGACCAAGGAGCCGATGGCAACCAGCAAGGGGATTAAAGAGCATGGAGCCCTAGCCATATGTTGAACCTAGAACAAGGAGACGAGGTAATAACTTAGATCATACCTAAAAACACGTAGATATAGCCAGAAAAGTTTGATGGAGACTTATTTATAAATTTTGAAGTAGGTTCCGCCGGAAGGTCCAAGTACTGGTGAGAGTTCCAGAAGGACTAAGCGTGGTGCAACAAAGCTCCCTCAGACAAGTAGACACTGGCACATCTCTTAGTTCGACCAACTAGGGGAGCCGGTGGAGCCTATTAAAGCATTGAGCCCATACAAGAGTACCATCGGGGCACTTGTAAGGGACTTCATCCCAATCAAATACAGGAGGTGGAATGGCAGTGAGCAAGATCCGTGGAGGGTTCCAGAAAGTGAGAAGGAACTAGTTTGGACCAAGCTCAGAGGGTATTTCACTTTCCCTAATGATTGTGATGAAGCGACAATCAAGAAGAGGGCCAAGGAAATCATGGGTCACTCCTTAAAGAATTTCATGGGAAGGTTGCACAAGCTAATCAAGGAGGAAAAAGAACCGAATTTTGCGGGAGGTGAATTCAGCAAGCAGAGGGACTTCTGGGAGGAGTTCAAGGCTTACAAGCTATCCTAAGAGGCCAAGGCATCAAGCGAAAGAAACAAAGAAAACTCGCTAAGGTCAAATAATCCTCACCGCCTAGGATCGCGTGGGTACGTAAGGAAGATTTCGGATTGGGAGAAGCAAGTCGAAGCACTAGAGCGGAGCGGCGTTACGCCTCAGACAAGCGATTGGCAGCCCAGATCAGTGAACTACCTACTCGCAAGGGGGGCACAATACAATCCTGACGGGAGCCTTTCTACTAGCGCTGAACCCGTCACCGATCTCCTCCAGAAGATTTCCACTCTCACTGAGGAAGTGCATAGAGGGGCCCGCAAGTATGATAGAGAAAATGACGTGCTCACGCAAGCACTTGGAACCAAGGAGCACCCCGGTCGCACTAGAGGAGCCGGGGTGATTCCTTGGGAGAAAGCATTTGAAGGTGAATCCGCATCTTATAGGAGCCAGGTCAGGGCTAGAACGCAAAGAGAAGAGGAGTTCCAAAGGATGCGAGAGGAGCTAGAACAGAGCATGGAAGCTCGAATAGCTGCTCAAGTGGCGAGTGTTATGCAAACCATGTGTTCGAGTCAAGGGCCGCATGCAATCCCGGCTTTGAATAGCCCAGTGCTCGGCAAGGGCCGCAGTAGCTGTGGCTCAACTCCGATGCCTGACGACGAAGTGGTCAATGCTCCTCATCCGGTGGACGACATCAAAGAACCTGTGAATGTTAGTTTGTACATCCGTCAGCAGTGGACCAAAGACAAGGTGGCGGTCGGACAAACATTTCCTAGAGGAGAGAACGTCATTCATGGCAAGCCAGTGCCACTAGGGTATGCCAGGGCCAGCATTGATAAGATCTTGGACAAGAAATACAATAAGATACATATTGATTTCCCAGTGGAGGAAGAAAGGCCGCGTCTAGTTCACAACTTGGGCACTCATGTCGCCTGGTGCAAACGCTTCATCAAGCTAGATGAGCAGGCATCTTCGGATGATGAGGATGACAATGAATCATCCCGGTCGCCTCCGTGAAGAGGTTTCTCTCCTCGTCAAGATCCACCAACACCTCCTCCACCGCTAAAGGAGAAGATCCCTTCTCCACCGCCAAAGGAGAAGACTCCTCCTCCACCGCCAAAGGAGAAGACCCCTTCTCCACCGTCAAAGGAGAAGACTCCTCCTCCTCCTCCACCAGCTTCAAAGTCCTCAGGACTGGGATCTCGATGGCCTAGCTCTAGATCAGGTTCGACTTCACAACAGAGGAGGTCATCAGCTTGGGTTGGTAAAGATCCCAAGATGACTAGTAAAAGGCAGAAGCTAGCGCCGACTGAGGATGAAATTCTATGAGCTCAGATTGCAGAAAAGGCCGCCAAACTTGCCTTGTGCAAGCGATTGGCTTATATACTTGAGAAACAGAGCGAATTTGAAAGGCAAAGCAAAAATCTAGGTAATCTAGAAAGATCTAGAGAAATACACACCTTTCAGCAGCTAGAGATACAAAACTTGGCCGCGGAACTGAACATAAGCATGAAGGATGCCGATGATCTCTATTTTGAAAAAAACCAATTTGAAAACGCCGAAGTTGTATAAAAGTTTGAACTAGGCAAGCCTATGGTCGCCAGCTAAGAAGATTATAAAACATTGCCAACAAACATGTGACAGTTGCATGATTATTACATCATAGACAGTAATAGTAGCGAAGACAAGATAGCAATCTTTGAAGTATGCATCCCTTCCTGTTTACATTTTAATCATCCTGAAGAAGTTGTGCATACTATTCATTATGAAGACCTCTTTCAACAACGCTCGCTGGATGTGCAGATTATGATGTTATGGACTCTGTAAGTACCATACCCTAACAACGTTATAATAAACTACATGATTTGTATTTAAATATATCCATGCATGTTTATTTTGCAGGTCTGTAGCAAAATTTTGCCTTAAAACGAAATAGCAATTTTGACTTCTTGGACCTCATCTTGGTAAATGAGACAACATGCAAAACCGGTCTCAAAGATCCCTATGTCTCAGCAAGTTTGAAGATAGAATTTGAAAGAATGTTCTCAGCCGGCAAAACAAACACACTGCTAACCTACAATTGCGAGTATGTGTTCTTGACCCTTATTACTTAAGTGTTTTTCCTTGATATATCATTCAATAACATGAACTTTGTTATTGCAGCAACCATTACGTCCTCGTAGATATAGATCTTAAAAATTCAACTATCGAGGTGTGGGACTCAAAAAAGAAGCCACTTAAACTTATCCAACCTCTGGTCAAAGTGCTAAATATGTAAGTGAAGCCAATATCAGCACACTTTTCAATCACATATGATATTGTAATTAATAATGTCCTCAGCCTTCACACTTCATTTACATTGTCACATAGAATGAAAGCGTTACCTGATTGGAGAAATGTGGAGGCCAGGATTGAAAAGAAATGGAGAGAACCATTCAAAGTGGACTATATGAAGAAGGTCAAGACCCTAGATCAACCAATGGGGAACAACGAATGCGGGTTCTATGTGATTGAAAGGATCAAGATGCCCAAGAGGGGGGGGTGAATTGGGCTCTTTTTAATTTCTAAACAAGAATTAAACCTATAAAGAGCCAATTAACCCCCTAGTGCCTACCGCTTGTGTGTCCTAGCTAGAAAGCGGTAGCAAGTCAATGGAAAGCGAAAACTTCCTACACAATTCTAGTATGAATTGAAAGACAAGTGCGGAAAGTAATGCGGTAATAAAGAGCTAGGGAAAGAGATGCTTGACACGGCGATGTTTTGCCGAGGTATCGAGGAGTCGACACTCCCCTCTAGTCCTCGTTGGAGCACCTCGCAAGGTATAGCTCCCCCTCAATCCCGCGCAAGGGATGAGTGCTCTCTACGGGCTGATTCTTCGCCACTCCGGCTCGGTGAATCGCCCACAACCGATCACAACGTCGATGGAGAAGGGCCGCCGACAATCCTCCGGCGATCACCTTCCTCCGAGCACCACCGGACCGTCTAGGTGATGTCGATCACCAAGAGTAACAAGCCTCGATCTTCGCTTGACTCACTCAAGCTTCACAACTAGAGGATGCACACTTGAACTCTTGGAAGAACTAGAGAGAGGATGGATGGATTCGCGAATCACTCTCTCTCTCTAGGGCTCTTGCTCTCTTCCCAACCTTCTCAACAAGCTCAGCAACTCAAATGAGCAAAGGCAAGGTGGGAGAGAAGTGGGAGGGGCTATAAATAGACCCTCTGAAAACTGCCTCGGGCTGGCAATTTAAGTTGGCGACGGACGCTCCGTCGACTAGGCGACGGACGCTCCGTCGCATGCCCAACGGCTAGTTTCTGTTCATAGTTGAGGCGACGGACGGTCCGACGCCCTGTCTAACGGCTAGTTCTGACACACTGTTCCCAGCGACGGATGCTACGTCACTGGGCGACGGACGCTCAACCACAGCGTCCGACGCTAAGTTCTGGCTAGGGTTGAAAAACACCCTCTCTGGAAGGTCGACGGACGCTCTTCCCAGCGTCCGACGCCTGGTCGACGGACAGCGTCCGATGGACCCTGAAAAACTTAGCCAGAAAACAACCCCTCTGGAAGGCCGATGGACGCTGTGGACTCAATCACCCAACGTCCGGCGCCTTTGTCCGACGCGACGGACAGCGTCCGGCGCCCCTGCCAGGAGCGTCCGACGCCCAGAAAACGATTTTGACAACTCCGTTTTTCGTCGCGATGAATATGGAAGTTGTTCTAGGCTATGTTACGGTCACCATAGGCTTGCTTAGAGCTAAGGAAGTCAAGTGTGCACCACACCTAAATCATGAAGCTTTCCTAAGTCAAGCTACTAATCTCAACCCCTCTTAATAGTACGGTCAAAGGTAAAAAGAGAAGCCCTATCTAATTCTAAGTGCCCTTCATCTCCTTATGGCACTTAGCCTATCATTCTAGGGTCTTCATCATGTCTCCTTAAAAACCAAAACGATATCCATCTTGGGGGCTAAGTGATGACCATTAGAGCCCACTCTCCTTGATCACTATGGCTAAGCTACACATAGCCTCTGCAAAACACACATTAGCCATAATAATCTCTAATTGTCGTTAAACGCCGAAACCAACTAGGGCCATGATTCTTCAATCTCCCCCTTTTTGGTGATTGACGACAATAGAACCTCGAGTATGGATAAGAGTTTTGGTTTAGATTTTATGGTGACTCGGAATGGTTGAGCAAGGGTTAGTTAAGTTGTAATGAAGCATACTTGCTCATCCAAATCAAATCACACAACATGGTACTTATGAATATGAAAGAAAAAACAGTACCTCATGATATTCTCAAAGGAGATTTCGGAGTAAAGCGCGGAAGCTCAAATGACGTTAAGCAAAGAGATATACCATGAACCATGAGACAACTCACAAGATATATTAGAGATAATCAAGAGTTTGTCACATGCAACCATATAAACATCAATCATCATCACATCACACATATAGACAAATGCATAAAAGTAGACATGATGAAAGAGTACAGGGAAATAAAGCATACAAAGATCCAAAACCCTACCCCTATCTCTATACTCGACCCTCTCTCCCCCTTTGGCGTCTAGCACCAAAATCTAAGAGTCTGGGGCTGGAGAAGTAGGCGAAGAAGCTGCAGCTCTGCGATCCAGCATGATGAAGTCCTGAAGGTCTGACTCGTTTGACTCATCATCTGCCTCGGCCTCTGCCGGTGTAGGTGCAGCTGGGGTGGTCTCTGTAGCTGTCACTGGCACCTCTGGAGCTGCGGTCTCAACTGACTCCCCCTGAGGCTCAGCTGGTGCCTCTGACGGTCCTACCTCAGTGGTAGCGGGCCTGGGAGCCCGACGAGTGAAAACTCGAGGCGAGGGGGACGGTGTCACTGCAAGTGCCACTAGGGACACTGCTGCTGCAACCTCTGCAGGCTGTGTCTGACCGGGAGAGGACACTACCACTGTAACTTCCTCTGCTAGGGATATGGCATCCGTTTGAACGGCAGCTGGAGGTGTGGTGACTGTCTGTGCTGACTACTCAGGTGCGATCTCCGACGATGCAACTGAGGACTGGTGAGTGCCTGTCGCCAGAAGATCCACTGCAGTCACTGGAGCTGGTGTGACCTGCTGAGCTGCTCCTGGGGAGTCTTCTCCCGTGATCTCAAGATAGGAAGCGGACAGATCTCTCGAGGCATCTGCTAAGGTAGTTCCCCGGGTAGGAGTGAATCCCGTCTGGAACTCTCCGGGTGAAGCTATCCAAGAGGACACCTGGGTCCTCGGAGTCTGATACTCAGGAGAGGCTGCTGGCTGGAATGGAGGAGTAGCTGGTGCTTGACTCTGCTGTCCTCTGGATGGTAACGCTGGAGTTGGCACCACAACTACTGGAGGCTGCTGTGGAGGAGAGGTGAACTGCTGCTGCTGTGTGATACGCCGGGCAACTGGAACTGTGGCGTGGAAGTCTGCCCGGAGCTAGAGGCCAGAAGACGCTCAAGAAGTAGTGTCTGAGTCTTCTGAATCTCTGCCTGCTGCAGCTGATATGCCAAGAACTGACGCTGGAACTCGTCCTGTCTGGCCTGTGTCTGTGCCTGAGCTGCCAGCTGCTGCTCAGTCAGCCTCCGTAGGTCTGCAGCCTGTCGCCTCTGCTCCTCTGCCTGGCGAGACTGCTCCTCCTGCATCCTCGATAGAATAGAGAGCAAGGTAGTCTCTAAGGAACTGGAGCCTGGAGCTGGAGCTGTTGTAGCTGTGCCTGACCCTCCTGCCTCGTGGTCATGGGTCATCGGTGTATACTCATGCACGGGCTGGTAGTCCTCGTCAGAGCTGTCGAAATCGAGGTCCTCTCGAAAGACTGTCTCAGCAGTTGTATCGATCTCTGCATCCAAGTCTGCTAGCTCTGCCTGAGCAATCTGCTCAACTGTCACATCTGTGACCTCGCCCGACTGTGGTGGCACTCCGTCCTGCCTAGTGCCTGGTCTGTAGGCTCTGCTGGGGCGAGGCAACTGCCCATGTGCCACAAGCTGACTCATCGAGTATACAGGAAACTCTGTAGCTGATTTCGTAAGAGTGACCCTCATGACACCTGACCCAGTCTTGGCAACTATCAAATATGAAATCCAATGGGCGAACTGTAGCTGCCAATGACCTATGAACCCAGTAGCTATAATATCCTCGAGATCGCTCACTATCAAGTCCAAGAGGTCGAACTTCTCTTTCCGAACAATGTGAGCTAGGAGCCAAAGCTGAAGACGAGTGATAGTATCCCTAGCTCCAATCCGGGGTAGAATAGTACGTCTGAGAACCTCGTGGAGGATCCGAGCTAAAGGAGTGAGGTCACGTGGTGTACGGCTCGAACCCTCAGTGAACGGTTGCTGAAAGCACGGACTCACGAAGTCCGTGGATGGCACTATACCATCGTGAGGTCAGCGAGGGGCCTCCTGATCCCCATAGCAGAGACTGTGAATCCTAGTAGGTGAGGACTCAAGGTGAAAGAGCTCTCTGAATCTGGCAGCTATAACCCTGAAGTCACGTCCCTGGTATGCGAAGTGGAGGAACTCGTGATCGGGCGAGATCCAAAGAGAGGCGTAAAACTAGTATACCCACTCCTTCTGATATGCCTCTGAGCGTCCCATCAAATCTGTCAGACCCTGGATGTACTGGAGGTGCTGCAGGATCTCTGGACCACCGATCCCCTCTATCTGAGCAGATGGGCACACCCTGTGGGCCCTAAGAGGAGCATCGGTGTCAACATATGCTCTGTAGAAGTCCTCGTGCACTGTAGTATAGAACTCTCGTCCGGCACGGGGGTCCCTCTGAGGTGGGAACCAGGACTGGAAGGTGACAAATCGAAGCAGCTGAACTTGCTTCGCTGTAAGTGCTCTGACCTGGTGCCTCACGGGGTCTGGGAGCCGGGGTCCTGGAGGGCTAGGTGGTGCACCTGAGCCTCGGGAACGGGTAACACGGCGGCTCATCAGCTCTCCAATAGTAGAGTGGCCCGCGGCCTCTGTCGGCTCAGTTGCTGGGACTGGCTCTGTCTCTGGTGCCTCTGTAGCCTCGACGGGCTCTGACTCTGGAGGTGGAGGGGACTCACGATGCGCTCCACGGCGAGGCGAGAGCCTCAAGCCGGCGCGACGTCCTCCTCGCTCCGCTAACTCAGCTGCCTCTGCCACTGCTAGTGCGGCTACCGAGTCTGGATCCATCGCCGGCCTCTTACGCTTCCGAGAGATAACCTTCTGCTTTCCCTTTCCCCGGTCAGTGGGTGGACGCGGTGGAGGTGGAGGGTCACCACCACTACCGGGAATGGGACATGCGTTCTTTGTCCTTGCCATACCTCAGATCTTTGCAATCAAAATGCTGACAAGAAACCTCAAGAATCACACCACAGACTCACTGGCCACTGTCACTGATCCTCTGACAAACTGACAATCCACAGACCAAACAAGAGTGGCATGCCGGCCCTGGACTGTCCTCGCGAGGCTTTGCCTCGATCCGTACTCGCGGGCTTTGCCCCGAGTTCTCTGACACTGCCCACTGCTCAAGCAACCACCTCAGACACTGACCCTGCTCGTTAGATAGATGAGATTATAACCATAAGCACATAAGCGAGAGATGAGAGAGTCTATAGAGTGAAAAGAAATAGATAAGAAAACGAGATCGATTCTGCCAATTCATACCTCGAACCCGAAACAAGATTAGAGAGGGGGAAAGATCCTCCGGTCGTCTATCCGTAATCCGCAGGCTAATCAAGGTAGTGAGATGATGAATTAGGGTTGGTAGAGAATGGAGAGGTGAAAGGCAATTCAGAGTGGGTCATAGGGATTGAAATTCACCTTGGCACCCAAAAGTGATCAGTCGACCTCCAACCACAGAGAGATCTCTTGGGCAAACGGAGTCCTCCACGGCTTGAAACTTGTAGGGGATCGAGGGTGGCTGTGGAGAGGAACTCTGGCGCTGGGCATGGCGGCAGGGTTGTGGGGTGGAGCAGCGGCGCAGTGGAGGTGAATGGCGGCGCAGGTGCGGGTGGCGCTGGGGGAGGATCACGGCGGCGCAGGGAGGAGGAGCACGGCGGCGCAGGCAAGGTCCACGGCGGCGCAGGGAGAGCGGCGGTTAGGGTTTGAAACGCGGCGCGGCGGCGAACTGAATCGATCGACAGAAATAGAGAAGAGATCGGGGATCTTAAAAAAAAATTCGTCGTTTAGTTCGCGATGGACGCTCCGACGTAGAGCGACGGATGCTCCGTCGGTATGCGACGGACGCTCGGGGAGCGTCCGACGGCATCGTCCGTCGGGCTTCCAGAGCCGATTTTGAAACACCCAATCGCATTGATCGCGACGGACGCTCCGCGACGAACGCTTGAGGTAGCGTCCGTCGCCCTGTTAGCGGGCAAGTTTAATCTCCGGACGATCGCGACGGACGCTGAGGCAATTGACACCGAGCGTCCGTCGGCAGCGTCCGACGCCTTAAAATAGAATTTTTTTCAAATTTTCTTTTTGCGTCTTTCTCCCAACCAAGTTCCAATCCCAATAAGATCCAAATAACACTTGATTGGACTTGATATGAGAACCATCTCTCAAACACTCATTTTCAATTAGTTTGCCATAGGCTTAAATTTAATTTTTAGCTCAAAATATTCGAATGGAAGCGCCAAGGAGACATCATATGGCCACAAGAGGGGTAAAGAAGTTACTTGAGCTTGGAATGCTCCCCCTAAGTGGACTATCATAGAGGATGCTCAAGAAACTTAACCGAAAAGAAAAAGGGCAAACAACACACATGCATATGCTATGCAATACGAAATTTGAATCTAGGTTGCTTGCAAGTTTAAACCACGGTTAAGCTTTGTCACACGCTTTGAGGGCGGTTATCTTAACCGCGTTAGCCAAGCCTATGTGCATTACCATATTAAACATGTTATATTACATATGAATGCATGGTTCACACAAGCTCATCTTCTAGTGAAATTAGAGTGATCAAGCACATTTAACTCGCTTCTCAACCTGCAAAAGGTTGTTTCGTCGAGTGGTTTAGTGAAGATATCCGTCAAGCTCTTGGAGCTTGCTTCAATCCATAGAGTGCCTTGGACAACCTATACACATGATTAGGACAATTTGGGTCTTCAAACCCAGGAGGTTGTGAGACAAAAACAAGTTCATTAATGAAACCATTAAGAAAGGCACTCTTCACATCCATTTGAAAAAGTTTCATTTTATGGTGTGAAGCATATGCCAAAAGGATACAAATGGCTTCTAGTCTTGCAACCGGTGCAAAGGTCTCCCCAAAATCCAAGCCTTCAACTTGGGAGAACCCCTTTGCCACCAATCTTGCCTTGTTTCTCACAACCACGCCTTGATCATCTTGCTTGTTCCTAAACACCCACTTGGTGCCAATGATTCTTGCTCCTTTGGGCTTTTCTACTAGTGTCCACACTTTGTTCCGGGTGAAGTTGTTCAACTCTTCGTGCATGGCATTCACCCAATCCGGATCCGCAAGTGCATCTTCCACACTAGAAGGCTTAACAAAGGAAACAAAGGAGTGATGTTCAACATAAGAAGCAAGTTTAGATCGAGTTGTTACCCCCTTGATGGACTCCCTATGATGAGGTCTTGAGGATGTCCTTGAAGCATAGGTGTAGATATTCTATTGATCACTTGGGGAGGAGGTTGCGGTGCTTCAACATTGCTTGCTTCGGCCTCGGCTTGATCTTGAGGGATGTGAGTGTCTTCTTGAGCTTCCCTCACTTGATCTCCTTCATCAACTTGAGACGTGTGGGGTGGAGAAGGATCTTGATTTGCTTCATCTTCAACTTCTTCCACCTCTTGCGGGTTGATAGCACCAATTGGCATGTTCTTCATTGCCTCCCTCAAGGGTTCATCACCTACATCATCAAGATTTTCATGCTCTTCTTGAGAGCCATTAGTTTCATCAAACTCCAAGTCATACGTTTCTTCAACTAAGTCGGTGGCTTTGTTAAATACACGGTATGCCTTGGATTTAAGTGAATACCCAACTAAGAAACCAATGTCACATCTTCTTTGGAACTTGCCCAAGTGTTGGCGCTTCTTGTAGATGTACACTTTGCAACCAAACACTCGGAAAAAGGATATGTCCGGTTTCTTCCCATTCACAAGCTCATAGGGGGTCTTCTTGAGAAGCCTTTGGACAAATAGCCAGTTGACCGCATAGCATGCGGTGTTGATTGCTTCGGCCCAAAACTTCTCGGGAGTGTTGTATTCATCTAGCATTGATCTTGCAAGAGTGATAAGAGTCCGGTTCTTCCTCTCTACTACACCATTTTATTGAGGAGTGTAGGTGGCGGATACTTCATGCTTGATCCCTACTTCATCACAAAAGTCTTCAATCTTGGTGTTCACAAACTCGGTCCCATTGTCACTTCTTATCTTCTTGATCTTCACATCAAACTCATTTTGGGCTCTAGTTGCAAACTTCTTGAATATTGATTGAGTTTCTCCCTTGTCTTGAAGAAAGAACACCCAGGTGTATCTAGAGTAGTCATCAATTACCACCAAGCAAAAAAGATTGCCGCCAAGGCTAGCATAGGTGGTAGGTCCAAATAGATCCATGTGGAGTAGCTCTAGGACTCTTGAAGTTGACATGAAAGCTTTGGTTGGATGAGTGTTTTCCACTTGCTTGCCGGCTTGACATGCACTACAAAGTTTGTCTTTCTTAAACACAACATCCTTGACACCTCTAACCAATTCCTTCTTGACAAGCTTCTTCAAGGTTGACATTCCCACATGTGCTAATCTTCTATGCCATAGCCAACCCAAAGAGCTCTTGGAGAATAGACATGTTTGCAAACTAGCTTCATTTGAGGTGAAGTTCACTAGGTAGAGATTGTTGTGCCGAAACCCTTTGAATATCAATGATGAATCTTCAATCTTGGACACAACTACCTCATTTGGAGTGAAGAGACATTGGAAACCAAGATCACATAGTTGTCCCACCGATAGCAAATTGAAACTCAATGATTGTACTAGCAAGACATTTGATATTGATTGATCATTTGAGATTGCCACTTTGCCTAGACCTTGCACTTTGCCTTTTGAATTGTCCCCAAAGGTAATCTTGTCTTGCCCTTCACAATCTTCCTCAAGTGTGGTGAACATCCGGGAGTCACCGGTCATATGTTGAGTGCATCCACTATCAATCACCCAATGACTTCCACCGGTCTTGTAGTTGACCTTTTTGTCACCTTTAGCCATGAGGCATAGGTGTGTAGAGGATGAGCTCGGAGATGATGGAGGGGGTGGCGGTGGAGTAGATGTACCAATCACCAAGGCGGCCACCTTCTCTTCTTCACTCTCATCTCCGGATGAGTCACTTGAGTCTTCAATGTCGGTGAGCCAATCGCCAACAATGTAGGCTTTGCCATTCTTCTTCTTCTTGTGGAAGTTGAAGTTCTTCTTCTTCTTGAATGGCTTGTCATCCTTCTTCTCCTCATCACTTGAATCAACCTTGTTGCCCTTGTTGTACTTGAACTTGTTGTTAGCTTTCTTGTTCTTGTACTTGTCTTTCTTTTCTTCGGGGCAAGCATGAGCCAAGTGTCCAAGTTTGCCACAATTGTAGCAATCCATCTTGGAGAGGGGCTTTCTTGAAGAGCTTGTGAAGAATTTCTTCTTCTTTGAGTCAAACTTGACTCCATTCTTGCTTAGCTTCTTCAACATCTTGGTTGTTTTCTTCACCATGAGAGCGAGATCATCATCATCATCATCGCTTGTGCTCTCATACATGACTTGCATCTTGTGCTTCTCCGAGGAGGATGCCTTGAGTGCCAAGTCCTTCTTCTCCTCCTTCTCTTTTTCTTTCTTCTTGGAGGAGGAAGATGAGCCACCATCACCAATCTTCATGTACATCTCATGGGCATTGATTTTGCCCAAAATTTGTGTTGGTGTAGCGGCGGAGAGATCTCCTTGGTGAAGCACCGTGACGATGTGGCCATACTTCTCAATGGGCAAGACACAAAGAATCTTGCGTACCACATCGGTCGGTTCCATTTGGTTGAGACCGAGCCCATTCAATTCCTCTACAATAATGTTAAGTCGTGAGTACATTTCATTTGCGTTTTCATTTGCATGCATAGAAAAAGAATTGAGCTTAGCCATAACCAAGTGATAACGTTCTTCACGCTCACTTTTTGTGCATTCATGAAGAGCACAAATCTTGGTCCACAACTCAAATGCGTCTTTGGCATTACGCACACGGTTGAAGACATCCTTGCTAATGCCACGAAAGATAATGTTCTTCGCCTTGACATTGTGCTTGTCAAAGTTGAGGTCCTCCGCGAAGAGGGTGCCTCCCTTGGTGGCGGCTTTGAGCACGCCCACGTCAACGGCCTCTAGATAGGCCTCCATACGAACTTTCCAATAAGGAAAGTCGTCTCCATCGAACATGGGAGGTGGTTCATCCCCATGGGACATCTTGCTCTAGGCGGTGAAGCCTAATTTAGAGCAAACCTTGCTCTGATACCAATTGAAAGGATCAAGATGCCCAAGAGGGGGGGTGAATTGGGCTCTTTTTAATTTCTAAACAAGAATTAAACCTATAAAGAGCCAATTAACCCCCTAGTGCCTACCGCTTGTGTGTCCTAGCTAGAAAGCGGTAGCAAATCAATGGAAAGCGAAAACTTCCTACACAATTCTAGTATGAATTGAAAGACAAGTGCGGAAAGTAATGCGGTAATAAAGAGCTAGGCAAAGAGATGCTTGACACGGCGATGTTTTGCTGAGGTATCGAGGAGTCGACACTCTCCTCTAGTCCTCGTTGGAGCACCTCGCAAGGTATAGCTCCCCCTCAATCCCGCGCAAGGGATGAGTGCTCTCTACGGGCTGATTCTTCGCCACTCCGGCTCGGTGAATCGCCCACAACCGATCACAACGTCGATGGAGAAGGGCCGCCGACAATCCTCCGGCGATCACCTTCCTCCGAGCACCACCGGACCGTCTAGGTGATGTCGATCACCAAGAGTAACAAGCCTCGATCTTCGCTTGACTCACTCAAGCTTCACAACTAGAGGATGCACACTTGAACTCTTGGAAGAACTAGAGAGAGGATGGATGGATTCGCGAATCACTCTCTCTCTCTAGGGCTCTTGCTCTCTTCCCAACCTTCTCAACAAGCTCAGCAACTCAAATGAGCAAAGGCAAGGTGGGAGAGAAGTGGGAGGGGCTATAAATAGACCCTCTGAAAACTGCCACGGGCTGGCAATTTAAGTTGGCGACGGACGCTCTGTCGACTAGGCGACGGACGGTCCGTCGCATGCCCAATGGCTAGTTTCTGTTCATAGTTGAGGCGACGGACGCTCCGGCGCCTAGGCGACGGACGGTCCGACGCCCTGTCTAACGGCTAGTTCTGACACACTGTTCCCAGCGACGGACGCTACGTCACTGGGCGACGGACGCTCAACCACAGCGTCCGACGCTGAGTTCTGGCTAGGGTTGAAAAACACCCTCTCTGGAAGGTCGACGGACGCTCTTCCCAGCGTCCGACGCCTGGTCGACGGACAGCGTCCGACGGACCCTGAAAAACTTAGCCAGAAAACAACCCCTCTGGAAGGCCGACGGACGCTGTGGACTCAATCACCCAGCGTCCGGCGCCTTTGTCCGACGTGACGGACAGCGTCCGGCGCCCCTGCCAGGAGCGTCCGACGCCCAGAAAACGATTTTGACAACTCCGTTTTTCGTCGCGATGAATATGGAAGTTGTTCTAGGCTATGTTACGGTCACCATAGGCTTGCTTAGATCTAAGGAAGTCAAGTGTGCACCACACCTAAATCATGAAGCTTTCCTAAGTCAAGCTACTAATCTCAACCCCTCTTAATAGTACGATCAAAGGTAAAAAGAGAAGCCCTATCTAATTCTAAGTGCCCTTCATCTCCTTATGGCACTTAGCCTATCATTCTAGGGTCTTCATCATGTCTCCTTAAAAACCGAAACGATATCCATCTTGGGGGCTAAGTGATGACCATTAGAGCCCACTCTCCTTGATCACTATGGCTAAGCTACGCATAGCCTCTGCAAAACACACGTTAGCCATAATAATCTCTAATTGTCGTTAAACGCCGAAACCAACTAGGGCCATGATTCTTCAGTGATGTGGGCAATGCTTGCCTACTTTGGTGCAAAACTAGGAATAGGAAATGACATGGTACGTAGACGTCTCATTTTAATTCTATTGTTTTGTCTTATGTATGTGAATCTCAATACCATTTTGTATCAATTTACAACGCAAAGATATGGGCCACAACAGGTTGGTAGATTTTGAGATAAGAGGATTTCAAGAGGAGATAACAACTCTTATTCTGGACGAGATAGTGTATAGAAAAGGATCTATGTCCATTGTGCGGAGTAAGGACTTGAAGAAGATTTACGGAAAAGACCGCCTCGAAAGGCTATTGTAATGCGACATTTAATTCGATACTTTAAGTTTTGTTTGGATGTTTTGTAATAATTAGGAAAAATTGGCTCCTGGACATTTAGAGTGACCACTCTTTGCTGTTGGACATTAAAAAAAGAGCGATTTGCTAGAGGACACTATGATTCTTGACAAATTTACTAGTCCACACTGTGCCCAATAAAATATTCTAACAAAATAGATATAAAATCATATAACTGCTAAACAATTATGCTATAAAATTTTCTATGTTCTACATGATGAGAACTATATAGTAAAAATGTTGTTTTACACTAAAAATAATCATTTTGCCTCTCATCATAAATAGACAAAGTTAATCATAGTTAATTTCTTTATATATTTGTAGACAACAAAAATCTTGGAAAAATCACAGAATGCTTATATAACCAAATCTTGACTATGGAAAAAATATTAACTCAAAATAATAAAGTTTATAATAGTATATTTAGCATTACTGGGTTATAGATTTATCTCTTGTCAAACTTAATTGATATATTAAACTTTATTATTTTGAGCTGATATTTTTAGTATAGTCATGATTTGGTGATGTATGCATTCTATGATTTTTCTAAGATTTTTTAGTGTCTCACAAATACATGAAAAATTTTAATTATGGTTAACTTTGTCTATTTATGATAAGGGGCAAAACGATCATTTTAATGCAAAATAACATTTATACTAAATAGTTCTCGTCATGTAGAGCATAGAAAATTTTATAGTATAATTTTTTTTGGCAGTTATATGATTTTATATCTATTTTGTTTGAATATTTTGTTGGCATAGTGTGCACTAGCAAATTTGTCAAGAACCAGAGTGACCTCCAGCAAATCGCTCTTTTTTTAGTGTCCAACAACAAAGAGTGGTCACTCTGGATGTCTAGGAGCCGATTTCCCCTAATAATTATTATAAATGTGTGATGAGTTTGTATTGTCGCTAGTCCACAACCACCTTCAATTCACATCGATATCAAATGGTTCGATAGCAAACACCTCCACGACCTCCCACCCCACCACCTCTACCATAAACACTAAACCAGAAACCCCAAATGAAAATAAAACAATTAAAAAATACAATTTTAAAAATAATATCACTGTCGGTTGGTGTTACAAACCGACAGTGATGGCTCAAGCATAACCGGCAGTGATGACTTGGCCTCATCACTACCGAAGTGTCAGTACCGGTTCAAAAACCGCCACTGAAGGGGGGTTTTGAACCGGCACTGTTTGCCGTTTTTGTAGTAGTGTAGTGTCGAAAGATTTGATGTGACATGACAAATAAGTTTCCCACAGAACCAAACAGGCCCTGGCCCCACAACAACTGTACCCGTCTCTGTGACATATAATATCGAGACACGTCTTATAATAAGCCGTCTCTAATATATCAAAGACACACGTCTTTGAGGACCGTCTATTCTGCCGAATACAAAAGAGAAGGTTTATAATTCAAAGACGCTGATCTTTGTTACTCGTCTACTCAAAATGCACATCAGAGACGACAAACAATTTAGAGACGGGTTTGATCGCCGCTCGTCTATTTTCACTGAAATACTAATCGCCCACAAATGCCATGAAAATCTAACCCAAGTATGCCTATACCTATTTATAAATTAAATTACTTTTTCATTTGATGCTAAATATATAAAAAAAATGCACATAGCTAGGCGCAAATAAAAGGAAACGAATTAAGGAAACATGTCACAAGCCGACGATAATAAGCACACGTCATGGCAATGAAAACAATACTAGTAGCAGAAGATAAGATACATGCATTATGCATGTCGTACGTGCACTCAGTTCCAGCTTGTGTAACGTTAGGAAGGCGACTTGAAAGGCACGGCCACATGAAAAAACGTAGGGAACTGAAAAACGTACAGTAGACTGCATTATATTGCATGCATCAACGGCTTGATTGGACTGATGTATGTGATGCTAAAGTGTCCAACTGTCCATAGACTAGAACAGACATCACAGCAACACGCAAAAGATTGATGTGATTGTAACTAGCCCAGTGATTTCTAATTCATACTGCACTTGGTTTGTCTTTTTGTTCTTTTTCGTACAAAAGATGGCACTGCCCCCTTTTTGCAAAAGAAGTAAATAAATGCAGGCCAGCCACAGAAATTAACACGCCATGCTGCATTTGTCCAGTGCGTTCCATTTAATGCTCTTATCATCTTATCTCTTTTGCGTAATCGATGGCATAATTAACCATGTGGCATCATAGCGGGCTACCGGCAGACGGCAAAGCGCTGTGATGGTCCGGCATTATTACCCCATTACTACCCTTGTTCAAGTTCAATCAAATATAAACCTTAAGTGGTTTTCGTCTTTTCTAGTTACATAGTTAATTTTGCCATATATCTAGATATACATTATGTCTAGATAAATAATTATATGTGTAAAAAAAAATAGAGCGGCTTATAATTTGCTATGGAGGGAGCATATATACTCTCATCTCTCTCTAGCTTGTTTTCTTTCTCACAAAAAAAAGGAGAGTTGTATGTACAATCTACAAACATGACCTTACCTCAGCTTCAGCTTCTCCATAGATCGATCAATAACGTGGAGTGATATATATGCCAAATAGCAGGATGCTTCATCAACCTATACAAAGCACAAATAAACAAAATATATGTGTACCACATGCATGTGCCATATGCTAGCTAATCACCTCTTTTCGCTAAATTTTATAGTTGTTTGCTCTGATTAGCCTAAAAAACATGCATGAACGCTCTATAGCCTATGCAATCTTAGTAATCAGAGGAGGTTTGACCTACCTCATTTAAATTTTATTTTTAGATTGCAGCAATCTAGAGTGGAGAATAGAAGTTGTCAAATTGATCTCTTTGCATTGTGTGGAAGAATCTGGGCCACCCTTTGAATTTTGTTTCCTATTTAAAAACAATGCTAGAAAAAGATCCCTATATCCCCAAAGATAGCCTACATACATATAGACCCTGTTTTCAATTAGGAGCAATGGCGGTCCACACCACAAACAGTCAAACTACATTGCGTCCATCAGTAGCCACCTAGGTTAGCTAAGATGGTGTTTGGTTCTAGGGGCACAGGAAGTTGGCTTTTGTAATGTTAGGGGACCAATAATGTTACGTTTTCAAATTTATTTTAATTTTAAAAATTATAATGAAAAATTCAAATTCATATGGGGTATGGTCCCTACCCGACCCCCTTATCTCCGTCTCTTGTTTGGTTCTCACCCCTAAACTTTAGGGCCTATTTGGATTGAAGGGACTAGGACTAGAGACTAAAACATGGACTAAATAGTAGTCCATTTACCTGTTTGGTTGAAGAGACTAGAAGGGACTAAATATCATTAAATGTAGCTAACAAAGACAATATTACCCCTAGTCAATGCATCAGGGAGCCAATGTTGCACATTTATTGAGGGGTATGCGGTGTCCAAGAGGTCTAGTAGTCCCAAATAGCAGCCCTCCTTGAGACTACTGATTAGTAGTCACTAGTCCCTCTACTAGTCCAAGTATTTAGTAAAATAGAGACTAATTGAGATTAATTAGTAGTCACTAGTCACTCCAATCCAAATAAGCCTTTAGTTTGTTACATCGGATATTTGTATACTAATTTAAAATATTTTCTAATTAACTCATGTTTTCCTTTAAATTACCACAATTTACACAGGTGTACAATATCCACACACAAGAACTGTTCCACCGTGGACGCGTGCAAATCTTGGTGGGCCCATCCGGCCGCACGCACGGTACTTTTTGTACGCACGCACACGACACATGCATGATTGCCCCCACTAATTAATCCACACCGCCTCTCTCACTAACCCACACCTTTACTAATTACCTTTCGTCTGCGTGCTAATCCACGGTCACATTCCATAATATCCATACATAACACAACATGATGGCCCCACGCTTCAGTAAGTCGCCATGGACGCAAAGCAGTCATGTGTCGACACGTGTCCCCGCAGATGCAAAGTCAAAAACTTGGCGCCAATGTGTAACGGCTGCAGCCATCAGACGGCAGTTAGGCAAGGAGGAGGCGCCTCTTTTCCCTCCTTTAAAATCCCCATGCCAGCGGTGTAGCAAAAACGTTGCTATCACCAACCAGCATCGTCTCTCCGAACTCCGATGCCCTGAGCTAGCTAGAGCTCTCCCTCTCTCTCTCTCTCGATCTCGAGCGCCTCATGCTCCCATGGAGCATGCGCCGATGTCCGCCGCCATCTTCTTCACATTCCTCCTCCTCTTCACATGCCAAGCTGTTTCAAGCGCTGCCGGCGGGTTGGAGGATGACCGCGCCGCGCTTCTATCCTTCAAGTCCGGCGTGGTGTCCAGTGATCCCAATGGAGCCCTCGCTAGCTGGGGCGGCGGCGGCGCACTAACTGACGACCACGTGTGCAACTGGACCGGCGTAGCCTGCGACGCGGCGACGCGGCGCGTCGTGAACCTGACACTAAGCAAGCAGAATCTCTCCGGCGAGGTCTCACCTGCGCTCGCCAACCTCTCCCACCTCAGCGTGCTCAACCTCTCCGGGAACCTCCTCACGGGGCGCGTCCCGCCGGAGCTGGGCAGCCTCTCCCGCCTCACTGTGCTTGCCATGTCGATGAACGCGTTCACCGGGAGACTCCCTCCCGAGCTCGGCAACCTCTCCCGTCTCAACTCGCTCGACTTCTCCGGAGACTACCTGGACGGCCCGATTCCGGTGGAGCTCACGCGCATCCGCGGAATGGTCTACTTCAACCTCGGCGAGAACAACTTCTCCGGCCACATCCCGGAGGCCATCTTCTGCAACTTCTCCACCGCCCTGCAGTACCTTGACCTCAGCTCCAACTCGCTCGACGGCGACATCCCCTTCCGGGGACACTGCTCGCTCCCCGACCTCACGTTCCTCGTCCTCTGGTCGAACTACCTCGTCGGAGGCATCCCGCCGGCGATATCCAACTCGACGAAGCTGAGGTGGCTGCTGCTGGAGAACAACTTCCTCGCCGGCGAGCTGCCGACCGACGACATGTTCGGCGGAATGCCGCGCTTGGAGCTCGTCTACTTCACGTACAACTCCCTGGAGAGCCCGCGGAACAACACCGACCTGGAGCCATTCTTCGCGTCGCTGACCAACTGCACCGAGCTCAAGGAGCTCGGCATCGCCTGGAACGAGATCGCCGGCACGATCCCGCCGGTCGTCGGCCGTCTCTCCCCGGGCCTCCAGCAGCTCCATCTGGAGTACAACAACATCTTCGGTCCGATCCCGGCGAACCTCAGCGACCTAACCAACCTCACTACGCTGAACCTGTCTCACAACCTCCTCAACGGCTCGATCCCGCCGGGCGTCACCGCCATGCAGCGGCTCGAGCGCCTGTACCTCTCCAACAACCAGCTCTCCGGCGAGATCCCGCCGTCGCTCGGCGCCGTCTCACGGCTAGGCCTCGTCGACCTCTCGCACAACCGCCTCACCGGCGCCGTCCCCGACGCGCTCTCCAACCTCACGCAGCTCCGCGAGCTCGTGCTCAGCCACAACCGTCTCTCCGGCGCCATTCCTCGGAGCCTTGCGCGATGCGTGGACCTGCAGAATTTCGATCTCTCGCACAACGCGTTGCAGGGCGAGATCCCGGCTGACCTGTCGGCGCTCGTCGGCTTGCTCTACCTGAACCTCTCCGGCAACCTGCTGGAAGGGCCGATCCCTGCCGCCATTAGCAAGATGGTGATGCTTCAGGTGCTCAACCTGTCGTCCAACAGGCTGTCCGACACCATACCGCCGCAGCTCAGCAGCTGCGTCGCGCTGGAGTACTTCAATGTCTCCGGCAACACGCTGCAGGGCGGCCTCCCGGACACCATTGGTTCCCTGCCGTTCTTGCAGGTCCTTGACGTGTCGTACAACGGTCTCACGGGTGCGCTGCCGTTGACGCTGGCGAAAGCGGTGGCGTTGCGACATGTCAACTTCTCCTTCAACGGCTTCTCCGGCGAGGTGCCAGGAACGGGGGCCTTCGCGAGCTTCCCGGCGGACGCGTTCCTCGGCGACGCTGGCCTTTGCGGTTCCGTGGACGGTCTGGCTCGGTGCGGCGCGAAGCACCGACCAGCAGGGCTTCGTGACCGGCGCGTGGTGATCACGGTCGTCATGTTCACGGTTGCCATCATTTGCGTCGTCGCGTGCCGAACGGCGGCGACATCAGGCGTGCGGCGAGACTCGATGCTGCTGACCGACGAGCCGACGGAGCGAGACCACCGGAGGGTGTCGCACCGGGAGCTCTCGGAGGCGACGCGTGGGTTCGAGCAATCGAGCCTGATCGGCGCGGGGCGGTTCGGGCGAGTCTACGAGGGGACGCTCCGCGACGGCACGCGCGTGGCCGTGAAGGTGCTGGACCCGAAGAGCGGCGGCGAGGTGAGCAGGAGCTTCAAGCGGGAGTGCCAGGTGCTGCGGCGGACGCGGCACCGGAACCTGGTGCGCGTGGTCACCGCGTGCAGCCAGCCGGACTTCCACGCGCTCGTGCTCCCGCTCATGCCCAACGGCAGCCTCGAGAGCCGCCTGTACCCGCCCGACGGCGCCCCCGGGCGCGGCCTCGACCTCGCGCAGCTTGTCTCCATTGCCAGCGACGTCGCCGAGGGGCTCGCTTACCTGCACCACTACGCCCCCGTCTGCGTCGTGCACTGCGACCTCAAGCCCAGCAACGTCCTCCTCGACGACGACATGACGGCCGTCGTCGCGGACTTCGGCATCGCCCGGCTGGTCAAGGACGTCGGCGACGGCGACGACGACCTCGGCGGCTCATCTGATGATCCGTGCAACTCCATCACCGGATTGCTACAAGGTTCCGTCGGCTACATCGCACCAGGTACTACAGATCGAGTAACCAAGTTCTTCAAGAATCTAAACCATGTCACGCACGTGCGTTTGCTTGACATTTTTGGTGTGCTCTGCTCTGCTCTGTTCTTGATCCATGGCTCATCATCAGAGTACGGAATGGGAGGGCACCCGTCGACGCAGGGCGACGTGTACAGCTTCGGCGTGATGCTTCTGGAGCTCATCACGGGGAAGAGGCCGACGGACGTGATCTTCCAGGAGGGGCTGACGCTGCACGACTGGGTGAAGCGGCACTACCCGCACGACGCCGGCAAGGTCGTGGCGGAGTCGTGGCTGACGGACGCGGCGACGGCGGTGGCCGACGAGAGGCTCTGGAACGACGTCATGGCCGAGCTCATCGACCTCGGGATCGTGTGCACGCAGCACTCGCCGTCGAGCCGGCCGACCATGGCGGAGGCGTGCCATGAGATTGCCCTCCTCAAGGAAGACCTGGGAAGCGCGCCGGCCGCCACCACGACGGGGAGGGTGATGACGGCTAGCGAGCGCTCCTACTCTACCACGGATTCGTCTTTCTGATGATCCGTAGGCCTTTGGTCCTTACATAGCATATTAGGAATTCTGATGTTTGTGCTCTTAGAAAAAAATTGTGAAATTTTAGAATTTTGATTGGCACTAATGTTTAAATTGATATTATTACTGCATATTTATATGTACAAATCGGATGTTCAGAAAAGTAACTCAATAAAATAAATTTTGTATATGTTTATAACGTAAAGAGTAATGGTAAAAATATGTTTTTGAAACCATTTAAACATTTAAGCGACATTTTTGCTCTAAGACATCTATCTTAAATGATGTTGGCCATTTTACACTACATTAGTCTATATTAGGAGGTACGATTATAAAAAAAAAACTAATGTGGTTAACACCATAGTGATTATAATTTTTTATATCATTTTAATACAATAGTCACATATTTATCAAGAGAGTCTAGAAATTACGAAATTTAAAAAGAATATTGATAGCTGGATTTTATTATAACCTACCTGTTCATATAAACTGAGGAATTCAATGGACACCACTATTAGAAATAGTAAATTGAAAAAAAAATTGAGAGAAAATAGCAATTTTTCTTTGCCGGTGATTTCAAAGAAAAATATTTCAATACATAGTTCAAGTAAACACAATCGGTAAAGGAAAAATTTAAATAAAAACTATGAAAAATCTATGGTTTTATCTCCAAATAGATTGTAAGGAAACAAATCACCTAAATAATAATCCATGCAAATTATAATTAGTATATATCTATTGTAATTAAACTTTTATAGAAAAACAATCTCTTCATTATAAATTCTAAGCTTTTCTGGCCTTTTTAGATACATGTGTTGCTAATTTACTATTGATGCACAAAAGTTATGTATCTATAAAACACAGAATGACTAACAATTCGAAACAGAGGGAGTAGTAATTTGATTTCCATAAAAAAGTTAATCCCTTTCACTCTCAATGGGCTAAAGACTACCAAATTGATCCTATACACTCGGTCTGTTTGGAACGAAGGAATAGAAAACGCAGAAATGGAAGAAAATACAGGAAATAGATAGGAATGCAACGACAAAACAGAGGAATGCTAGAACATAGGAAGTGGGTGTTTGGAACACAGGAATATAAAGTATGGACCCATTCAACAACTGTCCAAACATCAACATTGATCTCTTTAAATATACTATAGTTTGTGTATCGAGCTTGTGGCCAGCCTGAAATTTTTCTTGGACTTCGCAAAGGAAAAACAAACAAGAGATTGTAGTGGAGTTTTTGTTTCCTCCAAAACTTACAGGTGCAGGAACCTTTCCTATGGAAAGGAACCAAGCAATCCTTTGTTCCAAACACTACTACAGGAGCCAAAACCATAGGAAAGCTGATTCCTTTGAAAATCCTTTGAAAATCCTACAATCCAAACACATCCTAGGGCCTGTTTGGAACGCAGGAATAAAAAACAGAGGAATGGAAAAAACCGTAGGAATCGAATAGAGTGAAAAGTGAAAAATTATATGATTTGAAAATAGAGGAATGAAAAACTTAGGCTTGTTTGGAACGTAGGAATAAAAATACAGGAATAAGATGGTAAGACAAAGATAAAACCACTAAGTAACTAGATTAGCACTAATCATTGCACTCAAACTAAATCAATAGTCTCATGGCACTTTTTAACGGCTCATTAAATGTCTAAATTAACATATCCTTGCATGGACATGACTCTTCCCAAAGCAGTAACCTTGGCAGGCATCGGCTAGCTTGTTGGCCTATTATTCAACGCACTAAGCAAACCACAGGAATTTTTCCTTTAGCTAAGACCTCATGGTTTCTTTCCTGCGTTTTGTACAGCAAAGGCCACCATTCCTTAGGAAAGGAAATCGTCAATCCTCCAATCCAAACAACAACATTTGAAAATACTGCACAGGAATAGATTCCTTTAAAATTCCTTTGATCCAAACAGGGCCAGTGGGCTAAAGACTACCAGATTGATCCTATACACTCTTAGTGGGCTAAAGACTACCAGATTGATCCTATAGTAGATTGTGATGGTTCAGATGTACTCCTTCGTTCCAAATTATAAGACGTTTTGACTTTTCTACATATGTTGTATTTACTATGCACATAAATATACATTATATTTTTAATACATAGCAAAAACAATATATCTAGAAAATTCAAAACGTTTTATAATTTAAAATGAATTTAGTATCAAAAGGATATAGGGAAAATAAATAAAGGTTTCAATACAAATACAGCATGTATGGAAAAAGGTGTCTGTTGATGAGGTTTCAATACAACTAGAAAACCAGCGTGCATGTTCGCGAAAAAAAAAACCAGCGCGCGTCCTCTGTGCGAAGGGTGGCCGGACCAGCTTGTTATTAGAGGATTTGCTCCTCTTTTCTCTATATCTTCTCAATCTTTCACCTTATCTTTTTTTTTTGCAGACAATTAATATAGATAAAGATGGGATAGATTTGTTTGTAAGAGAGTGGTAATATTAAGGTACTCTATTGAGAACAAGAGTGTTTCTATTTTCTTCCCAGTCAAAAGGTCTGTAATCTGTCATAGATATTTCTTAATTTGTCGATATGCTTTTAAATAAGATAGAAGGAATAATAAACATATATTAAAAAAATATCTTTGATTTTACTTCATAAGCTCCTTCTATTTTGTTCTTTGAGATCCAATCTTAAGTCCTCTCTTAGCAATAGTCTCTCTTTTTGGATGAATAGCTTGTCCTGTTCTAAAGTTCAGCATGCTTTTCTTGACGCTTCTATTTTATTTTTCTTTCTTTTGTTATATTTTTGGAGAGTAGCCATCGTTCATGATTAGTTCCATATTTTGCTGCTAAATCAGCACATCTTAAGTGGGAAACCAGTTGGATTTGGATAATCGGATCACAAGTCTCACACGGTAGCCCAGTCATATGAAAAAAAATTCCTAACTTTTAATCGCATTGCAAATATGATGAAAATGGTGAGAAATTTAACATACATGAGCTGCTATTTCAGAGCATATTACTTGAATTATATATGTAGTAAAAGATATATGTATTGTTGTGCTATCATAATTAATAAAATGACCTAAATCATATAAATAAGTTTTACTTTTTACATATATATAATTATGTAACTCTATTAAACAGCATGGTAGTAAACCTCCACTACAACCAGTAGGCGTTGCAGCTGCAGACTCACCTAGAACATAAACAAATGACAGTACCCAATATGATGAGTTCAGAGTGCCTATAAGAAAAAAATCTTACATGAGCATGGAAGGTCTTTGCTAAGATTTTCGAAAAGGTAAATCCTATCAAAAGCAAAAATAGATAAAGAGAAGTGTTTGAAATTGGCTCATTTAATGATTCGTTGTAGCCTTACTTCATAGTGGCTGGAGCTTCACTGGGTTTTCACCAATTTTGAAAATATCTCTGCATAAATTTGTTCAATTAGTTGTTCCCTCGAACTACTTCCAGATTGTTTTAACTTATTCTCTCTCTCACAGAACACTATTCAATCAGCTAAAATTAGTCGACTTTAGACCCAGCCGAACACAGTCTTAAATGTAGCCACGTACGTGGTACAGTTTAATAGAAAATAATTTACCTTATCTTATTAGCAATGGGGTTGCTTCAGTGTATATATACATAAGCTTTTAAAAGCAATTATGCTCTTTTAACATTTTGATAATGGAGAAACAATAATGGAAATGCACGCTTAAAATCATTTTTTTCGGTCGGTCATTTTTGCGGCTAATAAGCTAGCTGATATTATTTTTAACTATTTTTTTAGAGAAAATTATTATACCATGACTGATAAGCATAAACCAAGCGATATCTAGAACTCCTTTTTCTTCCACAAACTCAGATGGAAGAAAAAAAATATAGCATATGCTATCTTGAGATTAATTCAAAAGGGTTGAGGAGCGTAATTATAAAAAATCAAATTGAGAAGATAAGTGGTCACCGTACTTCGCAAAACTTGCAATAGTTATTTCATTATCTATAAAAATGTGGAATTTTATATCTATCTTGTCATGTGTAGCTAAGTAGGACTTAGAAAGGATTAAACATTTACCTCCCTAAGATGAATATGTCCTCAAGCTAGCACGCATGAGGTTGAAACAGTAGTGTACGTGTGAATAGTGTCAGAAGATAGGAACTCATGAGCCGGCGCTGGTGCGCTGCACGGACCGGGGAAACTCTGGCTGGCTCTAGAAGCAAGATGCAACAATTGACAAAATCTGAACGCTGATCTGAGAACGAACGGTTGACAAAATTTAGATGACGTGGCCCAATAAGGAGCCAGAGTCCTTCCTGCAGATTCGTGTTTAGAAGATTACAAATTACGATTGACAATAAAGAAAGTTTGATTTGAAACAATTTTAGAAGTAAATTTATTTCGGGACGGAGTGAGTAAAGACATGGTAATACACCAATCCTAACAGTTGAAGTAGTGTATCCACACATATACTTAAGTCGGGCCAATATTTTATTGAAGTAGTGTATCCCTGCATTCGTACTAACTATACTGTCAATCTTGCTTTGGAGTTGAGCTGCTTCTGGTCAGTGGTTTTCAGATCCGTCACCCCATAGTTCCTCCACGTACCGTCCCTGAGGCACGCGATCTCGTGCGCAACGTCGTCCATGGTGGGCCTCATCGACGGCGCGAGCTGCGAGCACACGACACCGAGCTCAAGCAGCTCCAAGACGACGGCAACCTCCACCTCGCCCCGCGGCGGCGAGCCAAACGGCAGCAGCGAACGCTCGACGACGTCGTGCTGCTGGTGCTGCAAGAGTTTCTTGGCCCAGTCGTGCAGGCCGTGCCCCTCCTCGGAGATCACGTCCGTTGGCCTCTTTCCGGATATCATCTCCAGCAGCATCACCCCGAAGCTGTATACGTCGCCTTTCGTCGATGGCCGGCCTCCCAACCCATACTCTGCATGCGTCAAATTTTCCCCACCAAATTTTAGGGAGCCAGATAGCTAGAGAGAGACTGTCTGCTAGTGCCACATCGCACGTGTTGTTTAAACTCTTCTATTTAATATAATGATACATCATTTTTTTTTGCATATTAGAAGAAAAAAAAAAACCAGTGTTGTTCACGTACATACCAGGCGCGATGTAGCCGACTGAGCCTTGTAACAGCCGAGTGATGGAGTTGCACGCGGACGACGTCGACGCCTCTCCCGTCACCTCCGGATCCCTCGCGCCGTCGGCGACCACCAGCTTCGAGATGCCGAAATCGGAGACGACGGCAGTCATGTCGTCGTCGAGGAGGACGTTGCTGGGCTTGAGGTCGCAGTGCACGACCTTGACGGGGGCGTGGTGGTGCAGGTACGCCATGCCCTCGGCGACGTTGCTGGCCACGCTGAGCAGCAGGTCCAGGTCCAGGCGCAGCGGCTTGCCGCCGTCGACCGGCGGCGGAGGCCGCCCGTGGATGAGGCTCTCGAGGCTGCCGTTGGGCATGAAGGGGAGCACGACCGCCTTGAACTCCGGCGTGCTGCATGCGGTGATCACGCGGATGAGGTTCCGGTGCCGGATACTCCTGAGCACCCGGCATTCCCTCTCGAAGCTGCCGGCGACCACCTCACCGCCGCGGCCCAGCTGGTCCTGGCGCAGGACCTTCACGGCGATCGCTGTCTCGTCATGGAGGACACCTCTGTAGACATGTCCGTATCCTCCTTTCCCGATCAAGTTCACCTCCGAAAAGCCGTCAGTCGCGTCGACAAGCTCCCAATATGAGATCCTTGGATGCTCGCCGCTCTCCTTTTCGCCCGTGGCATTGACTAATCCTGTCGAGAAACGTGATAGTTTGACTAGATGGGGTTGTCAACCTCAAACGTCTCCTCATCAGGTGATGATCAAGACCAACGCACACCATGGCCAGCAAGCCGACAGCGACGACGATGCCGATGGCTGCGTACAGGAAGGGGCCATGTTTTCTGCCAATGCATGGCGCCATGCCGGGGATAGACGACCCGCATAGGCCAGGATTGCCGAGAAATGAGTCGTCAGTGAGGTTTGCAAATGACCCTCCACTGCGCACCTCGCCGGTGAAGTTGTTGTGTGAGAAGTTGGCAAACTGGAGCGGCAACCATTTCAGAGACTGAGGAATCATGCCGGTAAGGCTATTGAAGGAGACGTCAAGAAAATTGAGGTTTTTCAAAGCGCCTATGGAAGATGGAAGGCCCCCGGACAGTTTGTTTCCCGACAAGTTAAGAGATTGGATCATCTTCATATTATTGCCAAATTCCAATGATAGGGGCCCCTCTAGGAGATTGTTAGAGAGGTCAAGGTACATCTGGAAACTACTAAGCCCAGCTCGTCCAGTAGGAATCTGACCTGTAAGTTTGTTGTAAGAAAGGTCCAGGGTCAGTTTGCAGCTAAGACCAGGTGGTATGGCACCTGAGAGCTGGTTATGGTCAAGAAGAAGGTTCTCCAACATAGTGAGGTTCGACAAGGTCTCTGGTATTGCGCCTCGAAGACTGCAATTCGATATCTCGATGGTAACTAGTTGTCGAGCTAAGCCGATGGATTTGGGTATTTCACCATTGATCTGGTTATTTGAGAGGACTACCCGTGTAAGCCGACGTGGATGGAACACCTCAGTGGGGATTGGCCCCTCCAGCATGTTATCTTGTAGCACCAACTCTGTCAGCGAGGCAAGGTTTCCCATGACGTGAGGGATTGCACCAGTGATGTCGTTGCCGTCCAGGTAGAGCTGGGAGAGATTGGCTGACGACAAGTTGCCGATGATTGCTGGGATCTCGCCTCTGAGGCCGTTCGACGCCACTCCAAGCTCTTGCAATCCGGTGCAGTTCACTAGAGAGGCAAGGAAAGGCTCAAGGTTGGTGTTCCCACCGTCGCTTGAGAAGCTGTTGCCGGACAGGTAGAGAGACTGGAGGGATGGCATCTTGCCGAACATCTGGGATGGCAGCACGCCGCCGAGGTGATTGTACTGCAACAGCACCCAGCTAAGGCTGGTGAAGTTGGACATGGACCAGGGGATGCTGCCTTCGAGACTGTTGTCGTAGAGACCGAGGTGATGTAGGTGCGGAAGCCGGCATCGTGCCGAGAAAGGGATCTCGCCGGTGAGGGAGTTGCTGCTCAAGGCAATGGACGTCAAGGAGGTGGAGTTGCAGACAACAGACTCCGGGATGCTACCGGTGAGACTGTTGTGGCTAAGTTCCAGCACCAGGAGCTGGGACAGCATGCCGAGCTCCGGCGGGATGATGCCGGAGAGCTGGTTGAATCGGAGGTCAAGCATCTCCAGAGCGGAGAGGTTGCCGATCGCCGGGGAGATGATGCCGCTGAGGTTAGAGTTGTAGAGAAGAAGATGTGTCACGCGCTCGGTCGAGTCACATGTGACGCCAGTCCAGTTGCACATTTTTGGGGAGCCCCAGTCGGAGAGGTTGGCCCCCCAGACGCCGGACTTGAAGGCGAGCAGAGCAGCGCGGTCAGTGGCATGTGAATCCACTGATGAGCTGACAACAGCAACAGCAACGGCGATGGGAATTAGGGTGAGGAATAACCGAGGCATTGTGGAGATTACAATTACAATTACAATGAGGTTTGGATTGTTCCAGCATTGCTATGGATTCTAGCCTTGTAGGGTGATGAAAGGCTACCGCTACGGCCTATGGCTATGGATAGATGGTCGTCTAAATAAGGGCAAGTGTGGGGGAGTGGGCCCTGGCCCCTGGCAGGCGTTCACTAAGGGTCAAAGCTAATGGTGATTAGTGAATCCTGCAAAAGCATGATATCATGGCCTACTACTGGTGAGATCACATTGGCATTATCCAGATTTTTTTTTCTATCTTTTGACGACTAAGTAAAGGCAGGCACACCGCAGTAACGCACACTACACGTGTTGGTCCTTTAATCCTATGGAGCTTGGAACAATTCCACCGTTCCAAACAAGACCGTAGCTCTGAAATATCTCCACTCGTTGTTTACCCTTAGGAAGTGTTGGAATACAAGCTGATATTCTTTAGGAACCATATACGATATTCCTCAGTTCAGATACAAAACTCTTATAACTTTCGGATGAAATACAATCAAACCTAAACAGGCCTTTGTGGTTACTTGGTCACTCCGGATTATGATCAACCAAGGGCAGAATCCAATCTTACATGCGAAAGCCATCAAGTAACTAGGCCAAAGCGTCAAACCGGTGTGGGTCACTGGGCAATATCATGATGGAGAGGCCTAGTTGGATTTTGGTGGAGATTAAGACGTGGATTAGGCCAGAAATGGTCAGACATTAATTAATTAATTGATAGAGATCACATTGGGTGTTGCTAACTGCTAAACACAGCTTCCAGAATCCATCTGGGTTCTGGGCTCGGTACAGCACAACATAAAGCAACTACACCAAGCTACAGGTGAACCGAAGGATTCAGGATGCTTCCCCAGCCAGTGAATCCCAGAGCTATTCCATTGGGCAGGGTTTTCATGGGCAGATGAACTTCGGAGTTGGTAGTCTAAAATCTAATATAGTGTCATGTTACATCTATAACCACGTATAGATAATGAGTGAGTTATTGTACAAGAAAGAATTACAATACAGAAAAATTAATAGTCACGTAATACTGTAGCTTCTAGACGAGGCCTATATACAGATACTCAACTGAAAGACTTGGAAGTACTTATGCCGCAATGAGTTTCTGGATGTCCTTCTGCAAGAAAATTCATAGCAAGGAGGCTGTGAGCAACAAGGAATGGTAATGTAAACCGAAAACCGCAGGGAGGTCGGCACAAAGGGGTTGGATTACTTTCTTAAGCAAGTGGCCTAAGAAATCATAACCGCAAGAAGACAGATGAGCGTGCGACTCGATGAAATACAAAAGTGGGCATTTTAAAACTAAAACCAACCGAAAGATTTCAAAGTCAATGATTGTGTGGCAAAGCTGTCTTAATGCACTGCACTGTGACAGGAACAAACAGGTTGAAAGCAAAATTGTTGCTCAAAACAATGGTAAGATAAATGGAACAAGAACTGATGGGATCTGGCTTTCCACTTCAAAATGACAGCACAAAACACGATGAAAGTCGAAAACTGATCCATTACTGCAACTTGAGAATATTTTACAGCAAAGCCAGTACTGGATATGCTTCTTTTCACAAAGCGAGCTCCAGAACATCAGTAAAAGCCTCTATCCCAGTGAAACTAAAGTTCTTAGCCAAACAATCTTAATGCCACCGTTGGCATGCTCAGGCTGCTTGAGCATGGGTGACTCATGTATTATCACGACTTAATGGGCACTGTCATTGACAAATTCTTTTCATAAGCCCATTCTATTTGTCAGCACTGCCAAACACGAACTATTGGAGCCACTTGAAAATTCCATATGAAGCTCTCTGTTATATCCTTGTAGGGCCAAAGAGTTAACAATTGAAGCCAAGTGTGACAAGGTTAATTTCAGGTGGATGCACCAAGCACCCTAGTTGCCTACCTATCAAGTACTTTCTGTGTTATTGGTTGACCAAGCACCAAGCATCAAGAAAAAATTAAAATGTCATTCCTCAAGATGGTCACTAAAGCAACTTTATGAGCAAAACATGTTAAATGGTGCTCCAAAAGATGGTCGTCTAAAGTCATCATCCCTAAACGTGATGTACACAAAGTCTATTATTGGGTCCACAACTTGTTATTTTGTTCTATCTTTTATTTCAAATTTACTATGTAAAAATCAGTCCTGGAGGACAAATTGATTTAATTCTTAGTTTCATTGATTCTTCAAAAATGTTTCATATGTTATAGATATTATGATTACATGCTTCCACTTAATTGACACATGATATGCTCACAAGATCACTACTTATATATAATAGGGAAAGAAGTGATTGATAGCACTGCATAGGCCTATGTAATTAAGTGCCCATCACCTAATTAGTACCTATCAGCCTTTATAACCACATAGAAAAGAAAATGTTCATTTTGAGTAACACAGAGTTCAAAAATAGACTGAATATACAAAGGTGTGACGTAGTAAGTTAGAGATGTAATCACGCACCTCAATCTGGAATGGTGAAGTTGTTGGTGGATATCTCTCAATAACTTTGCCATTCTTGTCCACTAAGAACTTCTCAAAATTCCACTTGACTAGATCACCCAAAAATCCTCCAGCACTGGACTTCAGAAATTTATAGATGGGGGCTGTATTAGGTCCATTGACATCAACCTGACATAGAAGAGCAAAAGACATCATGCACTAATATTTTTATTTGTAAAGTCAGACAATGTTAAGCAGGATAAACTATGGAACAGATGACTGAGCTGCCTGCGATAAACATACCTTGTCAAAAATAGGAAATTCAGCTTTGAATCTTGTACATGCAAACTGCTTAATCTGAGTATTTGATCCAGGTTCTTGTGCACCAAATTGATTGCAAGGAAATGCCAGAATCTCAAACCCTACATGTCGACTAAATTATTAAACAAAACAAACAGGATGCCAAATCTACTATTAACCCAAGAAGTCAAGGTTCATGCTAACATCAACATTTCCTTTTCACGTATCTGAGAGGAGAATGTGCCTCAAAACTCTAAAGTTGACTTTTGGGACTAACTGTAGAGTAGGGGAGGATCCTCTTCACAATGACAACATTTGGAATGGCTGAACGCACTAAGGGGCGGACCAGCCCAAAAATCAAGCAGGGGTCCGGTAACTACTGCGCTTTTACAACTACTGTAGATAAGGCCAAACGCCCACAGAAAAATGAGTGTGGGCATGTGTGCTGGCTTGGCTCAATGTGGGTCTCTACCCCACACATATATATTGAGCAAGAACTAGTCACTTATGATGACTCAAGAAATATTGCAAAAAGCAACAGAAACCTTTAACCTCCTAGACCTATGCGCACTCAGACAAGAAATCAGGGCAATCAACAAATGCATTCAGATGATCCAGTTGAATAAGCATACTGGATATATGTGACAAACAAAAAGGTCACTTACATAAGTAACAAGAGGCCTAATTGAATGGTCCCATAAAGTGGCCATAAACAAGAAACATCAGCATATATTAGAGTTAAATTGCTGGTCTTGATTGTGTGGTTTTATGAGATAATTAGGATCAAACATATAATCGAAAGGGTACAGCAACTTAACTTTTGGCAGCTCTTTCAACTGGAAATATAATGTCTAGTTTAGATTTCCTAAAATGGTAAGTATACACACATTGTTCAATGTAAATCGTCATACCTTGAGTCTTGTACTTCTCATATATATGAGATAGTTCAGTGTAATTGCTGTTGTCAACCCACTGATATTCACAGATGAATGCCAGGTTAAATGCCAGAAAATACTAAATAAATTACCATAGAATGTGGTTGGTGAAAAAATTATCAATGAAAATTACCATTGAGAAGCAACATTAACAATCAACAACACCTTATTCTTGAACTTCTTAAGAGGAACATCTTTTCCATCAATGTCCTGAAAAGTGAATAATTCTTTCAGGTACAAGTGCATACATATTTGATCTTTATTAAGGTAAAGTACTAAAGTTGTTTCTTCATGTATCTGTAGGTAAGATGCCAATAAACTACAACATGTGGAGGAAAAGCATTGGGGAAACCTAAAATTCACAAACTTCAGATTTCACCACTAACCAAATGAAATCCCATATAATTTCTCATAATAAGCTCTCTTTGTTTTACATATGTTCACTGTGACCCTGCCTGAACATGTATTGCATGTACAATTTTGATATTTCTGCAACTAACCACCCTGCTATTTTAAGTCATTCACTAGCGCATAGCTGGTTAACTGATCCAATAAGGGTCTAGAGCTACAAGAATTTCCTAATACATCCTAAAAGCAATGTTTTAAAATGCCCACCTTCAAACTTTGCATGCACCTTAAATTTGTCAATAAAGTTGAAAGGACAAATATAAACATTTACAAGTTTTATCAATCAAAAATATGCACTGTACATGAATGAACACATTATTGAACAGCAATATCCATGGTGGCTTTAACACAGTCATCTTAAAGAATGACTCGGATGCAAACTTATTTCCATCACAATCACGCATCTGAAAAGAAGAGGTTTGTTCTACGAAAGTTCAGCAAATCATCTAGTTGGTTACTACACACGCCAACAAACGACAATATACATTTTTTTATAATTTATGTGGAATGGTAGTTTGGAAAACAAGCACAATGTACTTTGCATCCTTAAAATTCAGAAGAATGGGGAATCGTTCAGTCTACAGCTATAACACTTTGCACCCTTGGTACCTAATTTTAGAAGGGACCTGATCTGCAAAACTGGCTGGGACTCTGTTAACCTGATTTGGCCAGCTTCAACCAAGTTCAACAACAATATAAAACATTTATATCGTAAAATTGAATCGCCCATGGTTACAAATTTGTGCAAACCTCAACAACTCTTAGAAGTTAGAACACCTAATTCCACCAAACATTCACATAATCCCACCAAACATTCTACGATTCACATCACATTGCAACCCTCATAGTGATGCTAATGTTGCCATACACATTTGGTTTGGAGAACAACGATTCAATAGCATCCACGTGATGGATGTTTCAGCCAATTATCAAAATAACAGTCAGCGCCACGGAAACGCTTAAAACACCAATCAGTAAACGGTTGCAACGCCCCCACCGGCCGACCTACCCCCAACAACACCACCTCGATACCTAATACAGTAACAGCGCGCAATAAGCAGCAAGACAAAATAAAAACAGTCTAATAAAAATAGCGGCAAAGTTTTTGCCGTCCTTTAAAAAAAAACAAAAACAGTCGAAATCAGAAAGGTGCTTCCATAACGCCCGCACAAACGATTCCAGGCATGTCAGCACGTCACACCGCAACGCCATCCATGCATTGGAGCCACCGCAGCAGGCTAAATGGCAAAAAATCACGGGGCCAATCACCTACGGCGAGCGGAAATCCTCAAAAGAACAGAAGAGAAGAGACAGGCCACCTTAACGGTGTAGTCCCTAGATGCTCTTCTCGGTGGCGGCGGTGGCGTAGGCGACGCCTGGCGCCCGCCTGCGCGCCGCCGTACGTGGCGCCGCGGCGGTGGACCCCAGCCCATCCCCTCGTCGGGTGATGCGGGAGACGCACGAAGGTGGATGCGGCGGCCGAGGGAGCCGCGAGGCGGTCCCTGGCGGCGGCGGTGGTTGCGGCGGGGACGAGGCTAGTGAACGCAGCAGCCATGTGGCGCGCGGCGCTGGTACGGCGCGTGGCGAGAAGAGAGAGGTGGGGGGTGGGGAGTGGAGTGGCCGATGGGAACGCTGGAGCTGGAGGGGGCGGCCGAGCAGGGGGTGCTGCGGTGGCGAATAAAGGCCGCCGGGTGGTGATGCGGGTTTGTGCTTTCTGGAGCAGACGGATTGGCTCGCGGAGATTCTGGTTACGGGGACGGGACGAGCTTTTGTGGATATGCCCCTCAACTATGCCGGTTTCTGCCCAAGCTCCAATAGATTTTTTTTTTAAAAAAAAAAAAACTCTTAGGCCTTGTTTGGATGCGTACCTATCTCCCTCAAACCCATGGGTTGGAGTGGATTGGATTGTAATTTAGTTCAAATACACTCCAACACATGTGAATTGAAAGAAATACATGTGTAATCCAAACAAGCCCTTAAAATATAGTTCCTCCAATTCCAAATTATAAGATGTTTGAATTTTTCACCTTATATAATTTGACCACCTCTTCTTATTCAAAAATTTATACAAAATATCACTTTTTTATCGTGAGATGTTTTATTAACAAAAATTATATAAGAATTACTTAAATTGACTATGTTTGCATAATTTTTTTTAGTCAGACGATGATCAAACTTGAGATAAAAAAGTCAAAAAATTTTATAATTTATGATAGAGGAAGTAATATAAACATTATTTTTTTTTTGCCTTACTAGACTTCTTTGTAATAGGTGCCCTAGGAGTATATGCTTCGAATTGGACAACACCAACAGGGTTTTTTTTGAAGGAAATTTGATGGTAACAAGGGATGGAAATGGATAGGAAATTATAAAGTATTTTTATTTGTGTATACTAGTAATGACATTGTGTAAGAGATGGTCCAATGCGGATGGGAGCCTATAAAAGATAAATTAATGATTATATATGATCTAATATTCTTATTTTTTTATCAATACGTGGATAAATATACAGTTGGTGAGTAGTGAATACTCCTTACTAGTAAGACAAAAAGGAAGGGATAATAATCATAGGTGACCTGACCACCTACCGGTAGCATGGAAGGCCCTTGTCTCCCCTTCTTTTTTCCTCTTGGCGACTCACAAAGGAAGTAAACATCATTAGGCGCTAGTGGCACGGCATGATCGCACGAGGCGACAAGGAATTGAAGAAGGCTAAGCATTCACTCGAGTCATGGCCCATTAGCCTATGTATGGGTTGAGTGCCCCAATCATTACCTCGGATCGGCCTCTACTCAATCTTTAAAGGTCTTTCACCCTTCGGTTTGCATCAAGGATTCAACCATCTAGAGTGCGTTCAGCGACGGGGATAGTTAAGGGAAGCACACGCGGCGTGGATAACATCGAGGACATTCGATCCTGTTTCTCTTCCTCGGTTGCCTCCTTTTTTCATGGTCAAGGACTAGGGCAGAGGTGCTGGTGTCCCCCTATCATAGTCTCATGTTGGCATCAGCGTGTAGCAAGCGGATTGGACAACACCGGCAACGACTAATGGCGAGGAGCACCGGCTAGTATATTCTACCTTATTGGAAATCTTAAACAGAGCTTTGCCACTGATAACTATAATAATTAATTCATATTTCATGTTTTGTTGGTTTAATTTTCACATCGGTTTACTCTTGACAAGTTACATTCATTGCAAGTCTAGTCCTCCCCTCATCAATTGGCAGATTTTTCATTTTATTCTAGGCCTATTTTCATAGTATATGGCATTGCCGAAATTTTGGGATTTCCTAGGTGTGCGCGCGGGGATTACGTAGCTCCAGCTGGTGAGGGCCTAGCTTTCTCAAAAAAAAAAAACTAGTGATAGCTAGCGGACACGTGAAATGCTGCGCGTCGGGCGAGAGTTGGTCTTTCAACGGGCCGGGGCCGACGGACGAGCACTGGAAGGTGGACCACACAATTATCAGCATCTCTTCTATCCGCTTGTTGGCTTGTTGTAGTGTAGTGTGTGCACGTTCAACTGTTCAAGGCCGTTATCTGTTTTCTGTACCACTGTCCCCATTTTATCTGGTGCTCGTCCATCCCCATTATGGCGTGGAGTTAACGAATGGCCAGTGGGTGTATAAGGCTGACCTGGATAATTATATAAGGGCTTATACTAAATCTAAGAAATATATCCGGTAATATTAATTTTTAGCCCCTATATACTAGTAAATCCCACATTATTTATCTCATATGAAATTGATAGTGCATAAGACGAATCAAAAGATATCGTTTCTCTTTTTCATAGCCCTAAGAACGTGTACAATTCTATTACGTTGAAAGCTCTTTTTTTCCCGACCGCGCTCAACGGAGTCCGTTTTTCATTAAGAGGATAGCAAGACGATTACAGAACGCAAGTCATGATTTGCTATATAGGTTAAACCGAAGAGAAATGAAAAAAAGAAGGATTTGGAAGGACACTAATACAAAGAACCGTTTTGTGGCCATGAATCAACCAAGGGGGCAATTCTCCTAAACGTACCCGCCGCAGCCCAAGCATTGCATTCATTAAGGATCTTTGGCATGACCAAGCCGGCATTGTGGCAAACCTCTCAAACACCCGGCTGTTTCTGCTCCTTCCAGAGTAGCCAGGAGACTAGCATGAACAAAGCATGAAACCCTCTATGGTGATCCTTGGGCAGCAACTTCCTCTCAACAAGCCATTGATCAATGACCGTAGGGAAGCTCTTAATAAGGGTCCAACATGGAACTTAACTCAATCCTACTTGCACAGGGTGTATGAGCCACAAGGCCTCAGATCATGCCTTTGACCGTACGTGAGAGATAGGATCGTAGTTAAAAGCGGAAAAAGAGAAATATTTCAGAAGAGAACCATTTGGAACCAATTTTGTTTTGTTTTTTAATGATTTAGAGAAATACTTAAAACTTTGGGCTCTTCTGATTTTAGTTATAATATCAAGAATTCAACGAGCTAGTCAAACAGTTCCACAACACAATTCTAATTGACCACTCAAATATTTTTGAAGGAATCTTAGATCTGAAACCTTCTTAGGAGAATGTAGAAAACCCCGCAAACGCAACTTAAAATGCTGCACGAAGCTACTATATCTGATTTTTGGCCTAAGGCAAAAAAAAAAACAGCGCCTAAATACAAAAGAACTGTGATTTAATCTGGGCCATTGGGTCAATTACCTCACAATACTACGGGCCCAAGTACCCAAAAAACCCCCCAAAAATTAAGCCCAACTCGTTCCATAACACATTCGTTCGGCTTGCCAAACAGTTCTCCGGCGTCCATTGCGGCCCTCCATATACGACCAACGGCCATGCTATATCCATTCGAACACGATCAGCTACGGTTACCCGCGCCGCCCCGCCGCACGGCACGGCAGCGGGCGCGGTCACGGCCACCGACATGCCTCCTCCCCGCCTCGTCCTCCCTCCGCCCGCCAGCGACCCCGGCGGCGGACTGCGGCGCTCGTACCTTCGCCTCGTCGCGCTCTCCTCCACGCTCCCCACCTCGACCAGCTCCTCGCAGTCTCGCTCGCCTCCGGCCACTACGCGCTCAACCCGGCCCCGGCCACCGCGCTGCTGCTCCGCTACGCCTCCCCGCGTGCCGCCCCGCCCTCTCCCCCTCTTCCGCCCTTCCCCCGCCCCGACCGGTTCCTCCGCAACGCGCTGCTCCGCTCCCTCCCGTCCCTCCGTGCCACCTCCTCTTCCCGTCGCCGGACTCATTCTCCTTCGCCTTTGCCGCCACATCTCTCTCCTCTTCCTGTTCCTCCCGTGGAACGACGCTGCTGCCGCACGCACGCTTCACGGGCTCTCCGTGGCCGCGGGGTACGCGGCGGACACTTTTCGTGGCGTCGGCTCTGACCAAGCTCTACTTCAAGCTGTCAAGAGGGACGACGCACGCAAGGTGTTCGACGCGGTGCCGTCGCCCGACACTATCTTGTGGAACACGCTGCTGGCTGGGCTGTCTGGGTCGGAGGCCCTGGAGGCATTCGTACGATGGTGGAGGCTGGGAGAGTGCGACCTGACTCAACCACCCTTGCATCCAGCCTACGGGCAGCGGCAGAGGTGTCACATATGGCGATGGGGAGGTGCGTCCATGGATATGGAGTGAAGTGCGGGTTAGCAGAGCATGATCATGTTGTGACTGGCTGATATCGCTGTATTCAAAGTGCGGGGACATGGACTATGCACGTTGTCTCTTTGATAGGATGGAAGATCCAGATTTGGTTGCCTACAATGCTTTGATCTCAGGATACTCTGTCAATGGCATGGTTGAATCATCAGTGGAGCTGTTCAAAGAGTTGGTGGCCTCAGGCTGGAGACCAAGCTCAAGCACGTTGGTTGCGGTGATACCGGTGTACAGTCCATTTGGGCATGAGCTGCTTGCTCAGTGCTTACATGCGTTTGTTGTCAAGGCCAGGTTGGATGCAGATGCTCTGGTGTCGACAGCACTGACAACTCTGTACTGTAGATTAAACGATATGGAGTCTGCGAGGAGCATATTTGAGCAATGCCAGAGAAGACCATGGAATCATGGAATGCAATGATATCCGGGTATGCCCAGAATGGCTTGACAGAGATGGCAGTTGCACTTTTCCAGCTAATGCAGGAGCTCAATGTGCAGCCGAACCCCACCACCATTTCAAGCACTCTTTCAGCCTGTGCACAGCTTGGAGCTTTGTCTCTGGGGAAGTGGGTTCACAGGATCATCTCCAAGGAGAAACTTGAGCTCAATGTCTACGTCATGACAGCACTCATTGACATGTATGCAAAATGTGGAAGCATTGCTGAAGCTCGGAGCATCTTTGACAGATTGGATAACAAGAATGTGGTCTCCTGGAATGCGATGATATCTGGATATGGGCTCCATGGCCAAGGTGCTGAAGCTTTGAAGCTCTACAAGGATATGCCTGGGATGCACGCATTCTTCCGACAAGCTCCACCTTCCTGTCAGTCCTCTACGCGTGCAGCCATGGAGGTTGGTTGATGAAGGGCAGAAAGTTTTCCGTGTAATGACTAATGAGTACAGGATGACCCCAGGTATCGAACACTGCACATGTATGGTGGACCTCCTTGGTCGGGCTGGCAAATTGAATGAAGCTTTGGAGCTCATATCTGAATTCCCTCAAAGTGCCATTGGACCTGGCGTGTGTGGGAGCGCTGCTTGGTGCTTGCATGGTCCATAAGAATAGTGACCTAGCAAAATTGGCATCCCAGAAGTTGTTCGAACTAGACTCAGAGAATGCGGGCTACTACGTGCTCCTATCTAATCTGTACACGTCCAAGAAGCATTACTCTGAAGCAGCTGTGGGTGAGGCAAGAGGCCAAAACAGGAAGCTGGTGAAAACACCAGGCTGTACTCTCATCGAGATAGGCGACAGACCTCATGTATTCATGGCTGGTGACCATCTTCACCCACAGTCAGAGGCCATCTACTCATACTTAGAGAGGTTAACCGCAAAGATGATTGAAGCTGGGTACCAACCTGTGACAGAGGCTGCATTGTACGATGTTGAGGAGAAGAGAAGGAGCACATGGTGAAGGTGCATAGCGAGAAGTTGCCATTGCCTTTGGGCTCCTTAGTACAGAGCCAGGGACAGAGATCAGGATCATCAAGAACCTTAGGTTTGCCTGGACTGCCATAACGCGACTAAGTTCATATCCAAAGTGACACAGAGGTTGATTGTAGTTAGGGATGCGTCGAGGTTTCACCATTTCAGAGACGGGGTTTGCTCATGTGGTGATTACTGGTGATTCACGAGTCCACGACACATAACTTAAATTCTTTGAACCATAAAAAACTAGTCCAACAAAGACAGCTTGAGCAATAAGACATACAAGCATATTGCAGATTGAATCAATTGTCAATTGGGCAAGATGTTGAACTACAGAACGATACATAGTTTTGCTGAACAAGATAAACAGAAGGAGCTGTAGTCCTTTACAGACTACCTAGAATCACTAGAAGCTAAGGCAAACTTTATCAGTTTTTTTTTTCTTTGATGCAAGGTATTATCACTTCAATTTTTAACGTTAATGGAGGGGTAAAGTACAATATCCCAGCATTGTTTGTATACTTTGTATTCGGTTATACCAATCCCAGCATTTTTAAATTTATCAAACCAATTCAAGCTATACAACATATGAGTAATAATCTTTGATAACATTATGAATAAAAAGATTAAGTAATTTGGGTCGTCAAGAATCAAGAGAGACGAGTGATAAGCATGCTTCGTCAAATGTCAAGTAAGAAAAAAAATAACTTTAAACTACTTGGGTGTTGTTCCTAACTAATTACAGGACACCAGTGTCTGGCTGCGAGCTCAACCTAGATGGCGTTCAGGATATGACTGGGACATTCCAGGATCCTCTGTAGGTCACTGAAGGTTCTTAGCAACACATGAACATAGCCTCGCGCATAGAATATCGGTAGTCTTGTGAATTGTGATTGTGGCCAGCTCAAGATAAACAAGTTTAGCACAGTCTAATTCACCACGACTTCACCCAATGTTGCAAAATGAAGATTGAAATGCTGTGGCAATTGGAAGCACTTAGCATAGCCTATCTGTTTGCTGTACCTCAAGAATCATGCTAAGAACGAACAATCTGATTGCTGCAACTGGATATAAAACTCCAGAGATAGTGTTACTACTTCTATCTTAAACTCGCTCGGCCTCGGCTGCTTCCACTTTCTCCTACCATAACAAATCGGCACATAAAAAATTCTACACAACATGTTTCCGCTGCCGTACTATATGGCCCATAGGATGTGGAGAAACTTTTCTGTTCTGTTCAGTCATCCATTTTCACGACCAACGGAGCTGCACCCTGGTAACTTGACTAGTCCTTTTTCCTGCATCCATCTCCGGATAGCTAGAGATTTGTCCCACATTCCATTCGAGGTGTACAGGTTTGATATCAGCACATATAAATCTGGTCTTTCAGGATGAAGCACCATCATCCTCTTGATAGCTTCTTCTCCAAACTGTAACCTTGAATGGAGCTCGCATCCATGGAGAAAAGCTCCCAAGACACTAGCATCTGCATGCATTGGCATATTATCTATGAACTCCAGTGCCTCCTCTAGATTTCCTGCACGGGCTAGCACATCGACCATACAAGCATAATGCTTCATGGAAGGCGTGATGTTGAAATGTTGTGCCATGCTATCAAAATACCTCTTCGCTGCAGTAACCATCCCAGTATGGCTGCAAGTGGATAAGATGCTTGTGAATGCTACATCATTTGGGTGGACACCATCTTTCAGCATTTCACCGAAAAGATCAATGGAACCTGCAGAATCGCCTTGCATTCCATAACCGCCAATCATAGCACACCAAGTCACAGAATTACGGTCATTCATCCCATCGAACACCCTACGAGCAGATGGGAGATCACCACACTTGTTGTACAGATTCACCAGAGCAGTGTTGACATAAATATTGGACAGAAATGCATGTTTAACAGCATAACCATGGAAGGATTTACCAATAAGTAGATCACCCAGACAAACAGAAGCTGACAGGCCATTCACCACGGAGATGGCATCAGGTGAAGGGCCATTCAGACTCATTTGTTTGAAGAGAATCAGAGCATCACAGCACATGTTATTCTCAGCATAACCTGATAACATTGAATTGCACGCAACAACATCCTTGTTTGAAATTCTTCCAAATATGCTATTGGCCTCTGATACAGCTTGACACTTTGCATACATATCAACTAACGCATTCACCACCACAGTATACTCAACCAGACCTAACTTAACAGCTATCCCATGAATAGACCTTCCAAGAGACAAGTCACGTAATTGAGCAGAAGCTGAAAGAACGGTTGCTGTGGTAACTGAATTCGGAACAATGTTTGCAAACTTCTTGTCAAGAAACAGTCGTAGTGCATCAAGAGGGTTCCCGTTCTGTGTGTACCCCACAATCATCGTCGTCCAAAGAACAAGGTCAATGTAGCTGAGCTCATCAAACACACACTGAGCATCCTCTAGCTCCCCACACTTGACATACATATCCAGTAATGCTGCACTGATAAATGGGTTAGAAATTAAGCCTCGTTTGATCACTGATCCATGCATCCACCTCCCTTGGTGCAAACCAATGAGTGCAGAACAAGCGGTGATAACGGTTGCTATGGTGTACTCACTCGGATGCACATTGTCTTGCCTCATCTTGTTGAACAGAAGGAGTCCATCTGCAGCAAAACCATTCTGGACGCACCCACTGAGCAACGAGGTCCACGACACCACATTTCGTGCGGGAATTCTCTCGAACACCTTCCGGGCGCAGTCCAAGTCCCCGGCTTTCGCGTACATGTCTACCAAGCTGTTCAACACGAAGCCGTCCGCGCCGCCGGCTTTGACGGCGTCGCAGTGAAGCCTCCTACCGTACCCGTACTCCGCGGACCTGATGCAGGCCTTGAGCGCGAGCGACAGCACGAAGTCGTCCTGCGCCTCGGGGCAGGGGCGCCGCCGCCGCATGTCCTGGTGCAGCGCGATAGCTTCTCCGTGGCGCTCCGTTTGGACCAGGCACCGGAGCATGACCCCGTAGGAGTACGCGTCCGGGCGTGGGGTGCCGTCGAACACCATCCGCGCGGAGGCGAGGTCGCCCAGTGCCGCATAGCAGCTGAGCAGCTTGGTCCTTGCGTGGAGGCTGCCAAGGAGGAGACCCTGGGGGGTGTTAAGGAGGAGCGCGTGGAGGACGCGGAGGGAGGGGAGGGTGCCGCATGAAGGAAGGAGACGAAGGAGATCGCCGGCGGAGAGTGCACGCGCCAGATTTGGAGAGAATTTTTCAAATCTGACCCGTTATTCGAAAAGCCACAAGAAACTTGATCCGGAATTCGTACGTCTTTAGAAATATGACCCAGATCATGCGAATTGTTTTGAAATTTAGTCTTTTCCAGGATTTCGCAATTTCAATAATTCTAGAAATCCTTTGATGAAGGGAAAAATACATCATTGCCCCTCACTCTTTTCCTTCCTGTCCAGAACTCACGATTGAGTCGCGACCCTTCGTCCCGCGCGGCGCGAAGCGGAGCCGCGCCGCCCCGCTTATCGCCGGCGTCCGCGCCCGCCCCCCGCAGGTACGCCGCTCTTCTTCCATGGCTCCACCGCCCTGCTCCTCCTCCTGCACCTCCCAGCTCCCACCGCTCCTCCTCCACCTCCCTGCCCGAGCCAGCCCTGACCGCGCCGCTTCAGGTTCGGTTGTTGCAAGAGCAGAGAAGAGCAGCATCAAGCGAGCCGAGCCCAACCAGTGAGGGGAGGAGAGATGGCGAGACGCGTCGTCGCCTTGCTCGTCGTCATCGCCGTCGCGGCCATCTTCCTACAGTCCTACACCCCGCGGCTGGGGTGGCGGGGCAGAAGAAGCCGGCGACGGCCGCGAGGCGGGAGGACATCCCCTACATCCGGTGCCAGGTGTGCGAGCGGATCACGCGAGAGATCTCCGCGCAGGTCTGTGGTGTGTTGAGGAGGCGATGGGGGCTGCGGGGAGGGGGGGGGGGGGGGGCAGCGGGGACGCCGGCGCGGCGCGGCTTCGCTTTGCGCCGCGCGGGACGAAGGTCGCGAACTCACGAGTTTTTTTTTATCGGACTCACTCGTGAGTTCTGGATAGGAAGGAAAAAAGAGTGAGGGGCAATGATGTCTTTTTACCTTATCCAAACAGTACAAGAGGATTTGAGAATTATTAAAATTGCGAAATCCTGGAAAAGACTAAATTTCAAAACAATTCGCATGATCTGGGTCATATTTTTAAAGGTGTGCGAATTCCGAGTCAAGTTTCTTGCAACGTGCGAATAACAAGTCAGATTTCAAAATTTCTCGGTTTTGGAAATAGAGCGCGTCGGCGTTGGCGTCGGCGGTTGGCTGTGGCAGAGACAAACAGTGCATGGGCTGGGTATATGCATAATTGGGCTGCTTTTTCTGCATTGTGTCCCGTTCGGCCCCACCGGTTTAGCAGATTGCCGTGCGGGATTCTCTCAGGCCTAGTCCAAGTCCAAACGTGCAGAATTGAGATGTTTTATTCCAAAATAATTTATTAATTATTATTAATACAATATTATCCTCACAAAAAAATAATATAATAAAAAGTATTTCTATACTGAATATTCTCTCAGTTTTAAAACGAAAGTCATTTACTAGTGTAAGAGCATCTCCAAAAATTCTCCGTATCATTTCTAAATGCTAGAAATAGAGATTTAGATGAAAAACTACCTTTGAATAACTTATCTAAATAGTTATCCAAATATATCCATTTTTTATTCTAGATTTTTCGTTAGCTCAAAATAGAAGACGAAAATAGGTTTCTAGTGTACGTATGGGATATAGAAAAACTGTTAGAGAGTGAAAAGATATAGAAAACGATTTTTATACAAATGGTGATTTAGAGAGTGAAATTTAAAAAGTCTCTTGAAGATTCTCTGTTGGAGATGATTTTAACCCAATATTAGCTATATAAAAGTATCTCTATACTGAATATTCTCTCAATTCTAAATCGTAAGTCATTTACTAGTGCAATAAATAGCTTGCTATGAATATTTATCCTTTCTTTTAAATCCTTTCTACCACCGGGGTTTGGTGGCTATGCATCATGCATGACTATACTGTCTAGCTTGGCAATTATATTGATCATTTCTATTATTTGCAACTTGGTATGGGATCTTTTTTATTATTATTATTTTGAGAATTCGACTGAGGGGGAGAGGGGTCCACCTGAGACTACATTGAAATTTGTTTGCCCAAGTGGCTAAATGGTATGGGATAGTCTCACCGTACCGTTTCGTAGTCCAACTGAGACGAAACGCTTACGTATGTGGTGCACCGATCGTCGTCGGTAAGTGGATCGTAGCTGCCAAACCTTTTTGGGCTCTGTAGCCCTGACTTGACCTACTAGTATAAATTTCAGGTAGTGATGAGCAGTCAAGCTAGGTAAGTACTAATAATTAACACAAATGTAATTGTCCATCTGTTTACTTCTTACCTAAACCACAGAAAATGACGATTAGCTAGTTAATAAATTACTCTGCAGCCTGCAGTTGCTCCGATGCTCCCGTTCCTATCCACTACCGTCACAACAAGTACTACAGTGGTGTTAGCTAGACAGAGATAAGATTTTTTTTTTTTGGATCTGAGACAGAGATAAGATGATGACAGCATGCATCTATCATAGAAGAAGAAGCAGCATTGCATGCTTTGCTCTGTGGTAATTGTACGTACTCCGTATGACGTAACTATTCTCTGCGTTTTTTTGGCCTGCTCGTCTGTTTTGGAGCTTTTGTAAAGAAGCAGTGGTAGTACATACATGTGTAGCATCATCTTTTGCATGTGCGAAAAGGATGAGGAGACAAATCAATAAACCAGACGCAAGATCAAGAATGTACAACAGTTCAGTTCACTTGGCCCTCCGTTAGGAGATCGATCGAGATCACATCAAATCTCTCTTTATTGAAACCTCTTGCAGTGTGGCGCCAATATAATTCGATCCCACCTGCTATGCGCGCTCCCCTGATCGATGAAATGGTTGTTGTTGCTGTCTACTTTGACATATATTAACGGCCGGATCCCTATCAGAATAGATGCGAGATATTGAGAATGGAGGAAATGGTCTCCTGTACGTTCTTTGTCTCATATCGTACTGATGGATCTTTCTGATCGGAAGATCTTGATAGATATTATGGGCTTGACCCATTTATTTAATATCTCTATTAAATTTTATGTCCGTATATGTGCATTAATGGTTTAGTACCGTATGAGAATTTAATCGAGAGGGGACTCTACTTAAATACTTGATCATTCAACGGTCTATTTGAGAAGTAAAGGGTGGATCACCTGGATGCCACACGCGCGCGCACCGCCACCGCCCGGCCCGTGCCCGTAGGCGTGGCAGGCAGGCTTCGGTGCCGCTGCCGCCAGGGAGGAGCTCGGCCCCGCCTATAAGACAATCGCTCACTTCTCGGTTAAAGCTTCTTCGAAAAATACACCACTTTCCGGTAGCGCAAGTTCTTCCCGTTCCAACTCCGGCGAGCACCAGAGATGGAAGAGTAGGCCTCCGAAACGCGTTTCCGTCTTGGGTTTCACCTGCTCGGGTGAAGGCGGGCGATTACGTTTTTAGGGAGTGTCGGTGGCGGCACGACTACTCGCTGGTGTACGTCTTCACGGCGTCTGGCGGCACGACTACTCGCTGGTGGTGTACGTCTTCACGACGTCTTTCTCTGCACTGCATCGAGCGGGACGATTACAACAACAAAGCACCACCATGCCTTTTTCCGATATGATTTGTTTGTTTTTGCTTTCATAATCAACATGCTTTGTTTGGATGATTACTCTAGTGCTATGATGTTGGTTCTTGTTATCTTCATGATCATGTCTAGTAAAACAATGTTAACTGTTGTTATCATCATGTTAAATTTTGTCATGAACTGTTTCTATCATTCTATACATGGCGTCACTCTTATTCTTATTCTTGTTGCGTCATTTCTATGGATTAAATTAAAGATGGAAATGCCTTATATATCAACAATCCAAAAACGTAATTTCAGACCATTTTCATCTGTTGGCTTTGCGGGCATGTTAAAGCCTACGCCGTTTGAGGGCACTCACTACAAGAGGTGGCGTGAGAAAGCTCTTCTGTGGTTGTCGGCCATGCGCTGTGGTCATGTGCTCAATGAGCAGCCTGCTGGTGTGAGATCCGAAGAGGATGAGCAGGTTTGGGGACACGCTGAAACCATGTGCAAGGCTGCATTGTTGAGCATCATCAGTGACTCTCTGGTTGATGCCTACATACCACTCCCGACTGGTAGATCTGTGTGGGAGGCTCTTGAGGCCCGGTACGGTCTTTCCGACGCCGGTTCTGAGTTGTGCATCATGGAGCAGTTCCATGACTACAAGATGGTTGATAACCGTCCTGTAGTCGAACAGGCACATGAGATACAGGGACTGGTGAAAGAATTGGAATTGTACGGTTGTCCTCTTCCTGACAGGTTCATGGCATGGTGCATTATTGCTAAGCTGCCACCTTCCTGGATTGATTTTGCTACCATTTTGAAGCACAAGAGGCAGCAGTTTAGCATTGCTGAACTTGTTGGCTCTCTTGATGTTGAGGACAAGGCAAGAGCAAAGGATGTCAAGGGAAAGGGAAAGGGCGGGAATGGTGAGGCGACTACTAGTGCAAATGTGGTGCAAAAGTTTCGTCCTAAACCACTAATGAAGAAGCCACAGCAGCAGCTTAAGCAAAAATCCACTACCTTCTTCAAGAAAGGTAATAATAAGAAGATGGGATTAGACAAGGCAAAGATGAACTGCTTCACTTGTGGGAACATTGGGCACTTCTCTAGAGAGTGTCCTCAGGCTAAGTGGAAGCCCCCACCAAAGGCGAAGACAGTCAACACCATTGAGACTGATGCAGATGCTTCTGGGTACGGTAATTTATCTGCATTTACAGTTTGTTCCTCACCTGATTGGTGGGTTGATACAGGTGCAAATATTCATGTTTGTGCTGATAAGTCCTTATTTTCTTTTTACCAGGTCGGGAGGGGTGGAGCCTTGCTGATGGGGAATGGCGCGCATGCTGGTGTTCATGGTGTTGGTACGGTGGATCTGAAGCTTACTTCGGGGAAGACCGTACAACTCAAGAACGTGCATCATGTCCCCTCAATAAGGAAAAATCTTATTAGTGGCTCTCTGCTATGTCGAGACGGTTTTAAACTTGTGTTTGAGTCGAATAAATGTGTTATGTCGAAGTATGGAACCTTTGTTGGAAAAGGCTATGAGAGCGGAGGCTTGTTCCGCTTGTCGTTGGTTGATACTTCACCTCTTGCAGTGAATAATGTCGTTAATAACGTTATTGTTGAGATGAATATTTGGCATTCTCGATTATGTCATGTTAATTTTGGTTGCATGTCCCGCTTAGCTGGCTTGAATTTAATTCCTAAATTTGACGTTGCCAAAAGTTCCAAGTGTCATACATGCGTTGAGGCAAAACAACCTCGCAAGCCTCACAAGACAGCTGTGGCGAGAGAGTTGGCACCACTTGAACTCGTCCATTCTGATATTTGTGAAATGAACGGAATTTTGACAAAAGGTGGTAAGAAATACTTCATAACATTCATAGATGATTGAACTCAATATTGTTATGTGTACCTAATTAAAACAAAATATGAGGCATTACAATATTTTAAAACCTTTAAAGTCGAGGTTGAGAATCAACTTGAAAAGAAAATCAAACGGTTGTGGTCTGATCGCGGGGGAGAATATTTCTCTAATGAATTTTCTGAGTTTTGCGCGGTGCACGGTATAATCCATGAGAGGACACCTCCATACTCACCACAATCCAATGGGATTGCTGAGAGAAAGAACCGCACTCTAACTGATTTGGTGAATGCCATGTTGAAGACAACTAGTTTATCTAAGGAATGGTGGGTGAGGCAATTTTAACTGCGAATCATGTCCTAAATAAAGTGCCCACAAAGAACAAAGAAATCACTCCATTTGAGGAATGGGAGAAAAAGAGGTTAAATATTTCTTATCTTCGCGTTTGGGGTTGTTTGGCCAAAGTGAACGTGCCAATAAACAAAAAGCGAAAGCTTGGACCAAAAACTGTAGATTGTGTTTTCCTCGGCTATGCCATACACAGTGTGGGCTATCGGTTTTTAATAATAAATTCTAATGCTTCTAATATGGCTGTTGGGACAGTCATGGAGTCTAGAGATGCCACGCTCTTTGAGAATGAATTTCCAATGAAAATAGGTGCACCTAGCATGTCTAGTCATGATTCTATTCCTGAATTTCATGAATCAAATATACATGCTGATGATAACACCCATGAGCTTGAGGAAAATCCTAAGAAGGATGATAATACTGTCACTCGAAGGAGTAAGAGGCAAAGAGTTGCAAAATCCTTTGGAGAAGACTTTATTATATATCTCGTGGATGACACTCCCACAACTATTTCTGAGGCATACTCCTCTCCCGATAGTGACATGTGGAAGGAGGCAGTGCAAAGTGAGATGGACTCCATTATGTCCAATGGGACGTGGGAAGTGGTTGACCGTCCATTTGGTTGCAAACCTGTGGGCTGCAAATGGGTGTTTAAAAAGAAGCTGAGGCCTGATGGTACAATTGAGAAGTACAAGGCTAGGCTTGTTGCTAAGGGCTATACACAGAAGGAAGGTGAAGATTATTTTGATACTTACTCACCTGTTGCTCAACTGACGACCATTCGTGTGTTGCTATCCCTGGCTTTCTCACATGGTCTTCACATTCATCAAATGGATGTTAAGACGGCCTTTCTAAATGGAGAGCTTGAGGAAGAGATCTACATGGATCAGCCTGATGGGTTTATTGCAAATGGTCAGGAGGGTAAGGTTTGTAAGTTATTGAAGTCCCTATACGACCTAAAGCAAGCCCCAAGCAGTGGCATGAGAAGTTTGATAAAACTTTAACATCAGCCGGCTTTGTTGTGAATGAAGCTGATAAATGTGTATATTATCGTTTTGGTGGTGGTGATGGTGTGATACTATGCCTATATGTGGATGATATATTAATATTTGGCAACAATCTAAATGTGATCAAAGAAGTAAAAGATTTTCTGTCGAGTAACTTTGAGATGAAAGACTTGGGTCAGGCTGATGTTATTCTCAACATTAAGCTTTCAAGGGAGGAAGGAAATGGTGGGGTAACTCTTATGCAGTCCCACTATGTAGAAAAGGTCTTGGACCGATTTGGGTACAGTGAGTGTACGCCTGCACCTACCCCGTACTATCCAAGCGTTCATTTGAGGAAGAATCACAGAATTGCAAGAGACCAATTGAGATATTCTCAGATAATTGGTTCTCTCATGTACCTAGCTAGCGCAACCAGGCCTGATATCTTGTTCGCTGTAAGCAAATTGAGCCGGTTTGTGTCAAATCCGGGAGATACTCAGTGGAATGCTCTTGAGAGAGTGTTGCGCTATTTGAAAGGGACAATGAGTTACAACATTCACTTTTCGGGTATCCAAGGGTACTAGAAGGTTATTGTGATGCTAATTGGATATCTGATGCGGATCACCTGTATGCCACGAGTGGATACGTGTTCCTACTTGGAGGTGGTGCTGTTTCTTGGAAGTCTTGCAAGTAGACTATCTTAACAAAGTCTACAATGGAAGCAGAACTGACCGCATTGGATACCGCTAGTGCTGAGGCGGAGTGGCTCCGTGATCTCCTGATGGACTTGCCAATTGTTGAGAAACCAATCCCGACAATTTCCATGAACTATGATAACCAAACTGTGATCACTAAGGTAAACAGTTCGAAGGATAACATGAAGTCCACAAAACATGTGAAGAGACGTTTGAAGACTGTCAGAAAACTGAGAAACTCCGGAGTAATTACATTGGACTATGTCCATACATCAAATAATCTGGCAGATCAATTCACTAAGGGTCTGTCACGCAATGTGATAGAAGGTGCGTCGAGGGAACTGGGTTTGAGACCCACATAAAGTCATAAACAGTGGTAACTTGTCCTATGTGATCGGAGATCCCGTGAATTAGGATGGCGGAACAAGCTGTCTCATATCGTACCGATGGATCTTTCTGATCGGAAGGTCTTGTTAGATATTATGGGCTTGGCCCATTTATTTAATATCTCTATTAAACTCTATGGTCCGTACATGTGCATTAATGGTTTAGTACCGTATGGGAATTTAATCGAGAGGGGACACTACTTAAATACTTGATCATTCAACAGTCCATTTGAGAAGTAAAGGGTGGATCACCTGTATGCCACGCACGCGCGCGCCGCCGCCGCCGCCGCCGCCTGGCCCGTGCCCGTAGGCGTGGCAGGCAGGCTTCGGTGCCGCTGCGCCAGGGAGGAGCTCGCCCTCCGCCTATAAGACAATCGCTCACTTCTCGGTTAAAGCTTCTTCGAAAAATACACCACTTTCCGGTAGCGCAAGTTCTTCCCGTTCCAACTTCGGCGAGCACCAGAGATGGAAGAGTAGGCCTCCGAAACGCGTTTCCGTCTTGGGTTTCACCTGCTCGGGTGAAGGCGGGCGATTACGTTTTTCGGGAGTGTCGGTGGCGGCACGACTACTCGCTGGTGTACGTCTTCACGGCGTCTGGCGGCACGACTACTCGCTGGTGGTGTACGTCTTCACGACGTCTTTCTCTGCACTACATCGAGCGGGACGATTACAACAACAAAGCACCACCATGCCTTTTTCCGGTGCGAATAACGGATATGATTTGTTTGTTTTTGCTTTCATAATCAACATGCTTTGTTTGGATGATTACTCTAGTGCTATGATGTTGGTTCTTGTTATCTTCATGATCATGTCTAGTAAAACAATGTTAACTGTTTTTATCATCATGTTAACTTTTGTCATGAACTGTTTCTATCATTCTATACATGGCCGTCACTCTTATTCTTATTCTTGTTGCGTCATTTCTATGGATTAAATTAAAGATGGAAATGCCTTATATATCAACAGGTCTGATGTCCCATACCGACAGCAAGAAGTACACATTTCATTTCAGTTTATCGATCGGGCCTACTTGTTTTGTTCCTATATATGCAAAGCAATAAAGCTAACCGTGAATATATGAGTGTTGTTTGTTTCGCTGAAATTTGATTAATACCGAATTCTTACATGCTGGTTTGTTCCGAGAGAAAAAACACATTCGATCCATGCTGAAATAGTGCGGATGAACAGACTGATATGATACAACCTCGTCCGACCTATATACTATTATTATATTTATTTAGATCAGCATTGTTTTTCGTATTGTATATATGGATTGCCACTTAGAAGTAATTAGTTAATTACTCCTCTATATAGGACTCTAGCTAGATGCATGCACTATATGGTACAGTAGGATAGTCTGTGTGCCTGCTTTCGGTGTATATGTGCTAATTTTGCACATTTAATGCTAGTAGTCCTCACTTTTTGTACGGCTGAAACTTAATTAATTTTAGGACAGTGCCCAGGTGGCAGCTGCCTGCAATTTGTGGTTGTGCAGGTGCTGGGATGAAGAAGCAGAAGAGGCTCAACCAGCTTCGGACGACCGAAAGGTAGCTACTTATTATGAGATCGCACCCGGCTGGCCCATCAAATCACAAAACAAAACTCTCTCAATACATATACCTATGAGTAGTCCTGGCCAACGCTATCAGCACGCCGAACTTTGCTTATTAGACATTCCTTAGATGGTTAGAGAAAAAAGCGAAGTATGATGATAGATGTATTGTACTCCTTCCGTATTTAAAAATGTTATCGTTTAGGATAAAATTTTAGTCAAACATTGAGAATATAAATTATGAATAACTTTTAAGTTGTTGAGTTTGAAAATGTAAAAATTATATCACTAGATTTGTCTTGAAAAATACTTTCATACAAATATACATATATTATATTTCAATAAATTTTTTTCAAAAAATAAGTGGTCAAAGTTACACTTTGGAGACTGTGTCGTTTTCTAAAACGACAACCTTTTTTAGTACGGAGGGAGTAGACATTAAGAAGTTGATTTATTTATATTTTTAAAAAATAGTGAAAATTTCACGTTCATAAAGAGGAATATTTGGATTGTTCTTATTCTTATAGTGGCTCTAGAAATGTCTGACACTACTACAGAAACGACAAACAATGTCGGTTCAAAACCGCCCTTCAGTGGCGGTTTTTGAACCGGCACTGACAATTCGGCAGTGATGAGGTCAAGCCATCACTGCCGGTTATGCCAAACCGACAGTGATGGCTCAAGCATCACTGCCGGTTGGTAACACGAACCGGCAGTGATGCTTGAGCCATCACTGCCGGTTTGTTTTCACCAACCGACAGTGATGCTTGAGCCATCACTGTCGATTTTAATTGAACCGGCAGTGATATTATTTTTTAAAATTGCATTTTATTAATTGTTTAATTTTCATTTGGGGTTTAGGGTAGAGGTGGTGGGGAGGGAGATCGTGGAGGTGTTTGCTATCGATCCATTTGATATCGATGTGAATTGAAGGTGGTTGTGGACTAGCGACAATACAAACCCATCACATATTTATAATAATTATTACAAAACATCCAAACAAAACTTAAAGTATCGAATTAAATGTCGCATTACAATAGCCTTTCGAGACGATCTTTTCCGTAGATGTTCTTGAAGTCCTTACTCTGCACAATGGACAGATATCCTTTTCTATACACTGTCTCGTCTAGAATAAGAGCTGCTATCTCCTCTTGAAATCCTCTTATCTCAAAATCTATCAACCTGTTGTGGCCCTGATCTTTACGCTGTAAATTGATACAAGATGATATTGAGATGCACGTACGTAAGACAAAACAATAGAATTAAAATGTGATGCGTACGTACCATGTCATCTTCTATTCCTAGTTTTGCGTCAAAGTAGGCAAGCATTGCCCACATCACATAGAACCCACACTCGTTGTTCCCCATTGGTTGATCTAGGTGCTTGACCTTCTTCATATACTCCACTTTGAATGGGGCTCTCCATTTCTTTTGCAGCTTAAGCTCCACATTTCTCCAATCAGGTAACGCCTTCATTCTATGTGACAATGTAAATGAAGTGTGAAGGCTGAGGACATTAATTACAATATCATATGTGATTGAAAAGTGTGGTGATATTGGGTTCACTTAGAGCATCTCCAACAATTAGCCAAATCTCACTTGCCAAATCTTGTGCTTTAGCAAGTTGCTATAATAATTTACCAAGTTGAAAAGGGACCATCTCTAACAATTAGCCAAATCTCACTTGCCAAATCAAAAAAAGAGGATGGCCCACCAGTTTTTAGTTGGTGACCGGTACCCATCGTGGCCTTCATCTCGTCGTGGCTCGCACCCGTTCATCCTGTCGCGGCCTTCTCCGTCTCGCTTGAACAGCACCCCGACGGCTCGTGAACAGCCCCCGACGGCGCCCCTTGCATCCCGTCGCGTCGCCGCTGCAGTTCCTCCTCCCTTCGATCAACTCCTCCCGTCGCGGCCCAGGTAGAAAACCAAGTCTCTCCCATCTCCATGTCCCAACAGTAGAGGATCTCCTATAGGACTACGTGATCTAGGTTTTGTTCTTGATCCTCAAACTTGTTGGTTTAGGAATCATGTCTAGGAAGAGATCCCGTGCGCGAAGGGAATTAGAGGAGTCATTATCCGATGACGATGATGAATCCATGATATTATCGGTTGCTCTAATTGTGCAAGCCTTCTCCAATCAAAAAGGAAGACATGGTGGCTCTGTCAAAGGTCATAGGTTTCTTTACCGTGATAGAGAAGGTGGTCATGCCAGGATGTATCAAGATTATTTAGCGGGCAATCCAACATACGGCCCCGAACTATTCCGTAGAAGGTTATTGCTCTTTAAATTTAAAATGAATTTGTTTTACAATGTGCTGAAATATTTAGAGTTCATAATCTATATTTACGTCTTCTTCAGGTACAGGATGTCTAGAGATCTTTTCAAACGCATAATGAATGCTGTTGAAGCGCACGATGACTACTTTGTGCAGAAAAGGAATGCAGACAATGTTCTTGGATTGAGTTGCTTCCAAAAAGTCACTGCCGCAATGCGTATGCTCACTTATGGGGTGGCAGCTGATGCGACAGATGAGTATGTTCGCATTGGCGAAAGCACTGCACTTGAAAGTCTACGTAAGTTTGTGACTGCTGTTGTTGAAATTTTTTAAGATGAGTACCTCAGATATCCCAATGAGGCGGACACAACACGCTTACATGCAATGGGTGAGCAAAAAGGATTTCCAGGAATGTTAGGCTCTATAGATTGTATGCACTGGGCATGGAAGAACTGTCCATACGACAAGCAGGGTCAGTATAAGGGGCATGTGGAGAAGCCAACTATCATTTTGGAGGCTGTTGCTTCGAACGACCTCTGAATTTGGCATGCCTTCTTTGGAATGCCAGGATCTCATAATGACATAAATGTTCTTCATCGATCTCCTTTGTTTGATGAACTGACAGAAGGTAGAGCTCCAGAAGTGAAATATTCCATTAATGGTCATGACTACACTATGGGTTATTATCTTGCAGATGATATATACCCCTCATGGGCTACTTTAGTAAAGTCCATCACTCTTCCTATGGGGAACAAGAGGCAATATTTTGCCAAAGCGCAAGAAGCTGCGAGGAAGATGGTGGAGAGAGCTTTTGGGGTTCTTCAATCTAGGTTCGCCATTATTCGAGAACCAGCACGACCTTGGGACATTCAGACTTTGGTGCTGATCATGAGGGCTTGTGTGATAATGCACAACATGATTGTAGAAGACAAAGGTTTTGTGACGGACCCTAACGAGCATTTTGAGTACGGTGGTGAAAATGTCGAACCTGCTCGTGGTCAAACTAATCGTTCATTGGATGAATTTATTGAGGCACAGAGAAAAATCAGAGACAAGCAAACACATTTACAGTTGAAAGAAGACCTCATCGAACACATGTGGAATAATCATGTAGATTTATATTCGTACACTATTTGATGTTTATGATGAATTTATATACATTTGAATTTGGATTATATATGTTGAGTTTGGATTATATATGTTGAATTCGGATTATATATGTTGAGTTTGGATTATATATGATTAAATTTGGATTATACATTTGGATGATGTCTTCTGTCTCATCTCTCCCGTCGCAGTACGTAGCCACCAATCATTTGCACTTGATCACTGAAAACAAAGCACAACATCTGACACACAGGAACACCAGTAGGCCACATGATGTCCCGTCGCAGGACCATCGATTCGCCGCCGGCAGAAGGTACAGGCCGTGCAGAGCGGTGCAGGAGGACTGATTCGCCGGCAGATGTTGCAGGCCGTGCAGAAGGACGCCAGCATCTGACACACACATCCATCTACAGTACACCAGTACAGCACCTGCCGGTTCATGCACAGTTGCAGACACACAAAACGTCCAATCAGATTTGCACACACACGTCGAATCCAACAGCTCCATGCACACACCCGTGAAACAATATAGGGAAGCGTTTATAGCATACATACTCAAACAATATAGCACTAAAATAACATCAAATAATTCTGAAACAAATCATTGTTTATAGCTCATAATTTTGAAATAAATAAACTAAAGGTTCAATCGACGAAGAACTAAAATGACATGATCTAAGTTTAATTTCCAAGACGCTTAGCCATAATCTCCTTTTGCATCACCTCAAGCCATTGAAGTTGTACCGGGTCTAGGGAGGTCTTGTTCGTGAACATAATTTCTTTTTCCTGTTTCAGCAATTGCGCATCAACTCTCTTGATATCTGCATCAGCTTTTGTTTTCTCAAGCTCTAGTGCTTGCTTGTCTAGGTCTAGTGTAGCCTCGAACCTCTCCTTAATTGCCTTTTCTTTTTCCTTATCAGACTCCTCCTTCTTTGCCCACATCCTGTCCAACGCCTCGATGCAAGCTTCCCCACCACCTCGCCTAAGATTTTCTTTTACCTTCTTAATGCCATTTGACCTTTTCCTTGCTTGTGATTCTTGACCAACAACATATGTGCCTGCTTCATCAGTGTTTTTGTCTTCTTCGTCCCTTGGCCTGGACACCTTAGCGCTCTTCTGTTTTTTCTTGTTTTTTCTGCTTTCTCCAGTTCCGCAAGTTTTGCCATCTTAGTATGCCACTTGTCATCGTTCTTTAGTATGTTCCAACAAGGAAGAAGAGTAAATTTTTTTTATCCTTGTCTTGCTCTTGGTACAACTTCGAAGCTTCTGCAACATGTATACCAATGAATCAAGATTATATATCAGCCTCAAATAAACCAAATTCAGGTACAAAATTAAACACATAATATTTACCGTGTCTGTGACAGTACTTACACTTAGATGCCTACATTGAATCTGAGCATAGCATCCACAATACTTGTTGACTTGAGCCTGAATTGTGAGCCATCGATGCATGATAGAACTCTCGGTTCGCACAGCTGGAGTTTTTTTGTTCTTCTCAAAAAAAGCATGAACTCGACCATAAAACGTGCTACGGTTTTGGTTGGCCCCGTGGAGGGGATCTTTGCTAGCGTCCAACCAGGCTGCACAAACAATTTCATCTTCTGTAAAATGAAAATTCTTTGACCACCTGGTTCCCTTGTTACCACGACTTGCTGACACAATTTCGACTTCTAGAGTAGTTTGTGTAATTGGAGAGATTGGAATGTCGATGTCATCTGAACCATCAACATGGCCATATTGTTCATTCAGGAGAATGTCCGACAAAAAACCATCTCCTTGCATCTCCATGACTCTAAAAAAAATATGAACAATACATGATCAGTAACATGTACTAGCAGTAACAACATCTATGGAATGTACATGTACTAGCATGAACAATAACAAGATCCGATCCATGGCACCATATATATCAGTAAGAATAAGAAAGATCGGATCCACTACAAACACACATCCATGGCACTTTTCTGTGTGGCAACATGAACATACAACCAAAGTGTGTACTCCGTATGTAGCTAGCAAGCAAAACAAAGGATTGCACCTATACACGTACTAGCATATACGCACCTATGCACGTACTAGCATTAATCAGGTGCAGCAAAACAAAGGATAGTATATGTGCGGCAATAGAGGATCATCCAGCCCCAGCCCGGCATCAATTCATCTACCACTGATCGACACGATCCCTATACACGCACACGAACCCTAACAGAGACGAACCCTAACAGAAACGACGTACCTGCAGGTTCCTTGACGACGGGAAGAGATGAGCGGCGGCAGGTCGTTCCCTGATCGCAGCGGCGCGCTTGGCCCTGATCGCGGCAGCGGCTTGAACCTGATCGCGGCGACCCTTCCTGATCGCAGCGACCCTTCCTGGTCGCGGCTGTGAAGACAATGGCGGCTGCTCCCTCCCTGATCGCGGCGGGATATATGAGCAGGCGCAGGAAGGCGCGCGGGAGGAATCGGGCGGAAAACAGGACCAGCGCACGCGAGGGAAGGGAAGCGAAGACGCCGCGGCCTCGCGAGGAAGTTTCCACGAGCGCGCGAGAAGGGAAGCGAGGCGGCCGCCTCACGCGATGGCAAGCCTGATGCGCGTGCATAAAGATATGCGCGCGGCACCGAGGGATGGCAAGCCGGGAAGGATGGAAAACGGATTTGGCTAATTGTTGGAGATAGGTTTTTTCATGTTTTGCCAAATTTTGAAGGATAGCAAGTCATATAGGGAGTTGTTGGAGATGCTCTTACATATTTAGCACTTTGACTAGGGGTTCGATAAGTTCAAGTGGCTTCTTTTTTGAGTCCCACACCTCGATAGTTGAATTTTTAAGACTTATATCTACGAGGACGTAATGGTTGCTGCAATCACAAAGCTCATGTTATTGAATGATATATCAAGAAAAAAACACTTAAGTAAGGGTCGAAAACACATACTCGCAATTGTAGGTTAGCAGTGCGTTTGTTTTGCCGACTGAGAACATTCTTTCAAACTCTATCTTCAAACTTACTGAGACATACGGATCTTGGAGACCGGCTTTGCATGTTGTCTCATTTACCAAGATGGGGTCCAAGAAGTCAAAAATGCTATTTCGTTTTTGGAGGCAAAATTTTGCTATAGACCTGCAAAATAAACATGCATGAATATATTCAAATGCAGATCACGTAGTTTATTATAACGTTGTTAGGGTATGGTACTTACAGAGTCCATAACATCATAATCTGCACATTCAGCGAGCGTCGTTGAAAGAGTTGAAAGAGGTCTTCATAATGAATAGTATGCACAACTTCTTTAGGATGATTAAAATAAAACAGGAAGGGATGCATACTTCAAAGGTTGATATCTTGTCTTCGCTGCTATTACTGTATATGATGTAATAATCATGCAACTGTCGCATGTTTGTTGGCAATTTTCTATACTCTTCTTCGTTGGTGACCATAGGCTTGCCTAGTTCAAACTTGTATATAACTTTGGCGTTTTCAAATTCATTTTTTCCAAAATAGAGATTCTTGGCATCCTTCATGCTTATGTTCAGGTCCGCGACCAAGGTTTGTATCTCTAGCTGCTGTAAGGTGTGTATTTCTCTAGATCTTTCTTGATTACTCGGATTTTTGCTTTGTCTTTCAAATTCGCTCTGTTTCTCAGGTATATAAGCCAATCGTACATACAAGGCAAGTTTGGCGGCCTTTTCTGCAATTTGAGCTCGTAGAATTTTGTCCTCAGTCGGCGCTAGCTTCTGCCTTTTTACTAGTCATCTTGGGATCTTTACCAACCGAAGCTGATGACCTCCTCTGTTGCGAAGTCAAACCTGATCTAGACCTAGGCCATCGAGATCCCAGTCCTGAGGACTTTGAAGCTGGTGGTGGTGGTGGAGGAGGAGGAGGAGGAGTCTTCTCCTTTTGCGGTGGAGAAGGAGTCTTCTCCTTTGGCGGTGGAGGAGGTGTCGGTGGATCTTGATGAGGAGAGAAACCTCTTTGCGGAGGGGACCGAGATGATTCACTGTCATCCTCATCTTCCGAGGATTGCTGCTCGTCTAGCTTGATGAAGCGTTTGCACCAGGCGACATGAGTGCCCAAGTTGTGAACTAGATGCGGCCTTTCTTCCTCCACTGGGAAATCAATATGTATCTTATTGTACTTCTTGTCCAAGATCTTATCAATGCTGACCCTGGCATACCCGAGTGGCACTGGCTTGCCATGAATGACGTTCTCTCCTCTAGGAAATGCTTGCTCTACCGCCACCTTGTCTTTGGTCCACTGCTGACGGATGTACAACCTGACATTCACAGGTTCTGTGATGTCGTCCACCGGATGAGGAGCATTGACCTCTTTGTCGTCAGGCATAGGGGTTGAGCCATAGCTACTGCGGCCCTTGCCGGGCACTGGGCTATTCAAAGCAGGGATTGCATGCGGCCCTTGACTCGAACACATGGATTGCATAGCGCTTGCCACTTGAGAAGCTATCCGTGCTTCCATGCTCTGTTCTAGCTCCTCTCGCATCCTTTGGAACTCCTCTTCTCTTTGCGTCCTAGCCCTGACCCGGCTCCTATAGGAAGTAGATTCACCTTCAAATGCTTTCTCCCAAGGAATTATCCCGGCTCCTCTAGTGCGACCGGGGTGCTCCTTGGTTCCAAGTGCTTGCGTGAGCACATCATTTTCTCTATCCGACCTGCGGGCCCCTCTATGCACTTCCTCAGTGATCGTGGAAATCTTCTGGAGGAGATCGGTGACAGGTTCAACGCTGGCGGAAAGGCTCCCATCAGGATTGTATCGTGCCCCCCTTGCGAGTAGGTAGTTCACTGATCTGGGCTGCCAAGTGCTTGTCTGAGGCCTAACGCCGCTCCGCTCTAGTGCTTCGACTTGGGCATCCCAATCCGGAATCTTCCTTATGTACCCACGCGATCCTAGGCGGTGAGGATTATTTGACCTAAGCGAGTTTGCTTTGTTTCTTTTTCTTGATGCCTTGGCCTCATCAAATAGCTTGTAAGCCTTGAACTCCTCCCAGAAGTCCCTCTGCTTGCTAAATTCATCACCCGCAAAATTCGGTTCTTTTTCCTCCTTGATGAGCTTGTGCAACTTTCCCTTGAAATTCTTGAAGGAGTGACCCATGATTTCCTTGGCCCTCTTCTTGACTGTCGCTTCATCACAATCATTAGGGAAAGTGAAATACCCTCTGAGCTTGTTCCAAACTAGTTCCTTCTCCACTTTTGGAACCCTCCACGGGTCTTGCTCACTACCATTCCACTTCCTGTATTTGATCGGGATGAAGTCCCTTACAAGTGCCCCGATGGTACTCTTGTATGGGCCCAATGCTTTAAGTGGCTCCACCGGCTCCCCTAATTGATCGAACTGAGAGATGTGCCAGTGTCTAGTTGTCTGAGGGAGCTTTGTTGCACCACGCTTAGTCCTTCTGGAACTCTCACCAGTACTTGGACCTTCCGGCAGAACCTGCTTCAAAATTTATGAATAAGTCCCCATCAAACTTTTCTGGCTATATCTACTGTGTTTTTAGGTATGACCTAAGTTATTACCTCGTCTCCTTGGCCCTCTTCTAGGTTTAGCATATGGCTAGGGCTCCAAGGTCTTTGATCCCCTTGCTGGTTGTCATCACTAGTTCCTTGGTCATCGGCTTCGGTCGCAGGGCGACGGGTGGTGAATCAACGCTTAATTGTCATGTTTCTGGACATGAATTTCGATTATATAGATAAGTATATAGACAAGTCATGCATCGCCACAAAATGTGTCTCCACAAAATATAGATAAGTATATAGACAAGTCATGTTATACATAAGTGAATCTATCTATAAGTCATGCATCTCTCTATCTATCATGAAATAAGCCATGTATATAAGGATGACATATATCTCTCTATATCTCTCTCTATCTCTCCCTATATCTACAAGCATCAATATCTCTACCTATCTATATATAAGTCATGCTATATCTCTATAATCTCTATATCTATCATGTCATATAATGTCTCTATCTTTCTATCTCTATTTGAATCATGGTAGCCACAATATGAATCATGCTAGCCTCTATCTCTCTATCTCTCTCTTTCTCTTTGTAATTTGAATCATGCTATATTTGAATCATGCTAGCCACAATATGTAATCCATCTCTATCTCTTTCTCTCTCTCTCTCACTGATTTCCTTATGGGCATTCCATCGAACACCTTGTGGGCGGGTTAGTAGCTCACCAAGAGTAAGCTTTCGGATGGCCCCAAGCTCCAATCGCCTCGAGCAGCAGCAGTCCGGTGAAGCACTAGGTGAGCGGCGAGCGAAGTCGTGGGCGACCGGCGTTGGGGAGAACCTGCTGTGGCGGTGTGGCTGTGGCGGCGTCGGGCAGGGGCTGGGGCGACGGCGTCGAGCAAGGGCTGGGGCGACGGTGTCGAGCAAGGGCTGGGCGTCAAGGTCCTAGGCGGCATCATCGAGCTCCTAGGCGTCGTCGACCTCCTGGGTGTCGTCGTGGAGGAGCACCTGCTGCGGCGGCGGCGCGTCGGGCGGTGACAGCAACGGCTAAGCAGCGTGGAGCTCTTGCGTCCACTAGCGGCGGCGCGTCCTGCTGAGCGGCGTCGGCGTGGAACAGCGACGGTGGCGTGCACTGGCGAGAGCTCGGGCTCATCGAGTGGCTAAGTGTGGAATGGGCGCAAGTCTGAAAATTTTAGACCACGCCCTTTCCTTATATACTCGGCCACATCACTGTCAGTTCTTGTTACAAACCGGCAGTGATGTGGAGGCATCAGTGTCGGTTATTTTAAATCGGCAGTGATTAGAGGACATCACTGCCGGTTGGTAGATAGAACCGACAGTGATAGGGGACATCACTGCCGGTTCCTTACTAAGCGACACTGATTTGTAATTTTTTAAAATTCTGCCTTTTGCTTTAAAATTCAAATTACTCCTGATTTTTTACTAGAACTTGAAAAACTCCAAACATAGAAGTTGCATAATTTTTAATTCTCTACAACTTTTGCTGAAGGAGCATATTCCAATTATTTATAGTTTTTGAATTTGAATAAGGGTTTAAAATTCAATTACCTCCTTTGTAATTACTCCAAAAATTTGAATAGAAGTTGAAAATCTTCCAACATAGCTTTTGCTAGTTTTGAGGAGATCTACATTATTGCTTATACACTCAAGGTCTAATTCTTTATAGTTTTTGAATTCCCTTTTGAATTTGAATAAGGGTTTAAAATTCAATTATCCCCTTTGTAATTACTCCAAAAATTTGAATAGAAGTTGAAAATCTTTAAACATAGCTTTTGCTAGTTTTGAGGAGCTCTACATTAATGCTTATACACTCAAGGTCTAATTCTTTATAGTTTTTGAATTCCTTTTGACATGGCATACATCAATCAACAACGTGGTACAACTCATCAATCTACAACTTCATATGATCTCAAATTCGATGCAAATTACTAAAATAACATTTCATTAAGGATTACATAGTTTATGATACTCTAATTCACGGTGCAGGCACGATGATGGCCTCATCGTGATCACTTCGGAGGTAAGCAGGTTCGTCACCCTCTTCAAGGACATGTAGGGTAACATCCGCCCCAAAAGGAGCCATTTCTTCATAACCTTTGTAGTCTTCTTCGTCTGTCACTCCGTCGACACCGACAATCTTCCTTTTTCCTTGCAATACTACATGTCGTCTTCCATTTGTATTGTTATCCCTTGCATAGAATATTTGCAAAACATCCTTTGCAAGGACGAAGGGGTCATCTTTGTATGCGGTCTTGGATAGATCAACGGTAGTGAACCCATCTTTGTCGGTGTTGATTTCATTCAGCCGGACCCACAGACAATGGAAAAGAGCAACTTTCAACTGATGTCCATATTCTAGCTCTCATATCTCATCTATGAAACCATAGTATGTTGCCACCACCGTGTCGTACTTATCGTGGGCGTCGAAACGAACACCACTATTTTGGTTGGTGCTTTTTCCGTCCTGTTTTTTTGTGTAAAATGTAAAACCATTTATTTGATATCCTTGGTACATCATTAGCGTACTCGAAGGTCCGGGGGCTAAGAGATCTAGCTGACATCCCATCACCATTCCTAGCCTTTGGCGTCGAAACTAGTCACCGAATTCCTCCTTATATTTTTTCTCAAGCCAAGCCTGTGACCTACCGATGTGCTTCCTTTGCGGTAACTGTTTGTGCTCATCAATGTATGCCATCACACCGTCGGCCTGCTGGAGAACAACGAAGTGTGCTTGTCTGAAGGAGACCACTTTGTCTATTTTGACAGCTTTCTCACCTATTGTTCCTTTGCCCCCTAGTCTTCCATCATGATGAGATACTGGAACTCTGACCCGCTTGATGTCCAGATAATATGTGGAGAACTCAATAGACTCCTCTGTTGACCATCCTTCTATCATGCTCCCTTCTGGTCTGAATTTATTCCTAACATACCGCCTAAAAACTTTCATGAGCCTCTCGAAGGGAAACATCTGGTGTAGGTACATTGGGTCAAGGGCTTTTATTTGATCCACAAGATGAATAAGTAGATGCACTGAAATGTCGAAGTAAGTTGGTGGGAAATGCATCTCAAGCCTGCATATAATCTCGGCTATCTCCTGCTTCAGGCGGTCTAGCCTGTCCACTTCAATGACCTTTTCAGAGATCCCATTGAAGAACGAACACAACTTTATGATTGGAGCGCGGACCTTGTCAGGGAGGATACCTCGTAGGGCAACTGGGAGCAGCTGAGTCATTATGACATGACAGTCATGGGCCTTCATAGAACCATAGTTAAACTTAAGTTCTCTCATGTTAACTAGCCTCTTCGGGTTCCCACAGTAGCCACTCGGTACTTTGAGATCATTGAAGAAAGAAATAAGCATTTCATTTTCCTCCTTTTTCAGTGTCCATGATGCCACCGGAAGTTTCAAGTGGTCATTCTCAAGAGTTACTGGGTGCAACTCCTTCCTGAGGCCCAGGTGTTGCATGTCCAAGCGTGTCGCGGGAGAATCCTTGCTTGTTCCCGCGGTGTTCATCAACGTGTTAAGTATGTTACCGCACACGTTTTTAGTTATGTGCATTAGATCAAGACAGTGACGTACACTCAAAAGTGGCCAGTAAGGTAGTTTCTAGAAGATTGATTTTTTCTTCCAGATACTATCGATTGGCGCTGTCACTGCCCTGTCCCCCTTCCCAAGGACAACATTTGTGAGTTTGCTTAATTGTTGAAGCAGTTGTTTCCCGTCTCGATACTTTGGAGGTCCACGTTTCTCAGTAGTCCCATTAAAATCTTTTGTATTCCTACGGTAAGGGTGATCACGATGTAGGAACCTACGGTGTTCCATGTAGACCATCTTCCTGTTTTCTGGTAGATGTGTAGCATCAGTCTCGTCCAAGCACTCGACACACCCAGTGTATCCTTTTGTCTTCCCTCCAGACAAGGAACCTCGCCCTGGTAGGTTGGTGATTGTAGCGATAAGTACAACCTTTACCGTGACATGTTCTTTTTTGTACTCATCCCAGACATCCTTCACACCCGTCTCCCACATCTGTAGTAGTTCATCGATCACTGGTTGTAGAAGAACATCAATATCATTACCAGGTTGTCTTGGTCCTTGGATTAGTAATGGCATCTGAACGTATGCCCGTTTCATACAAAGCCAGGGTGGAAGGTTGTATATACATAGCGTCACTGGCCAAGTGCTATGATTGGTTCTAACCTGGTCAAACGGGTTCATCCCATCCGTGGTCAAAGCTAACCACAGATGCCTTACCTCTCCACCGATGTTCTTATAGAACATAGTGTTGATAGTCCTCCAGTCCGACCCATCGGCGGGGTGTCTCATCATTGAATCTTTCTTTCGCTCTTCGCCGTGCCAACGCAACAGCTTGGCTGACTTCTCATTTGCAAACAACCTATGCACTCGTGGAGCTATAGGAAAATACCACACGGACTTTACTGGCCCTCCTCTGGTCTTGCTTCCATCATTTGATGGTCCTTGCTTGTATCGGAGAGTTTTACACTTGGGACATGCATCCAAGTCTTTGTATTTCTCTCCACGGTACAATATGCAGTCATTGAAACACGCGTGGATTTTCTCAACCTCGAGGTCAATTGGGCAAATCATTTGCCTCGCAAGGTAAGTCTTTTCTGCTAACTCGGCCTCCGGGTGTGTAGTATAACTAACAAGTTATCGAAGCCTTTATCACTCAACTCATTCGTTGATTTGAACCCCAATAGCATGATGTTGGCTTCCAGTTTGCTTATTGGGCAGCATGGAAACAATGGTGTTTTTGCATCCTTTCTCATCATCTCCAGTTTTTTCAACTGTGAAGTACTAAGGAATCCCTCATGCACATCATGTAGAAGCTGTGAAATGCCATCATTTTCCTCAGTGTCATCGGCTAATGTATTTATAAACACATCATCATTGGTAGGCACATGTTCTGTGTACTCATGAACAGGAAATAAAGCATTCAGGGATACACTAGGCATGGACACATCATCATTAGCATTTTGACCAACCTCCCCATGCAAAGTCCAAATCGTGTAGTTTCTCATGAACCCCCTTGTGATCAAGTGCAAACGTATATGTTCTATGTCGCCCTATTTTCTCGTATTCTTGCAGTCTTTGCATGGACAAAATACAAGATGTGAGTCCCCAACATTGGCTCTAGCTCGCTTGATGAAATCGTCGATGCCCGTCAAGTATCGTGGGTTTGTATGTGACAGATCGTACATTCACCCTCGAGCCATGTCTGCACTGATAAAATGGACAGAGCAGAGAAAACATAGGAATATATTAATAGGAGCATTTTTTAACAATATTTTTTTCTTTATAATTTGAATTTGGTCGCGCTATAAAAAGTGAGCCAACAAAATAGGTGGATGCATGGAGTATTAAATGTGAGTATTAAATGCAGGCACAGAGTATTAAATGCATGCATGCATGGAGTATTAAATGTCAGTAATAAATACCGAATCTATTACACATACCATCAAATCTTTAATACATGCATGGAGTATTAAATGTAAGTAATAAATATAACTAATTACAATTTTTATCCATAATTTTCGGGACGAATCTTTCGAACCTAGCTACTTAATGATTATACAATAATTTGCCAATAAAAATAAAGTGCTACAATTTTTCTAAATACTTTTGGATCTAAAAGGTTCAAAAAATTGACACAAATTGCAACATCTCTCTTCTTGATCATGAAAACTAGCATAGCTCTAAATTATAGATTTACACAAAAAAACAATGTAAACCAATAATTCTAAAAAATTATGTTTGTTACTAACCAAGAGCAAGAAGATATGAGGATCCAAGAGTGAAGAGGAGCAAAAAATGGAGATCAAGAAATCCACCAACCGCAACAATGGAGAGAGGGAGCTCCGAGCACTGTTCTGTACTGTTGGGCAGAGGAGGAGAGAGGAGATCGCGTGCTTTATATTGTACCCAACATCACTGCCGGTTTCAACCACGAACCGGCAGTGAAACACCACATCACTGCCGGTTGGTGGCTTAAACCGGCAGTGATAGGGCCGAGAGGCATCACTGCCGGTTCAAGCCACGAACCGGCAGTGATGTGGTGTTTCATTGCCGGTTCAGCCCCTGCCCCCAATAATTGGGGGTCTGTCAGAGGATGAACCGACAGTGAAGAGGCATCACTGCCGGTCCAAATAAAACCGGCAGTGATGGGCCGACAGTGATTGCCGTTTCTGTAGTAGTGTGAGCGAGATTTGATCTGCAGGGTATGCTTGCTTAGCTTTAATTTTGATGCATAATTTGTGTTGTTTTATTAGCATATACAATACTTCCTCTGTCCCAATGAAAATGTAATTTGTTTTATTTTTAGATTTCTTGTTTGATCGTTTATTTTATTTAAAATAAAAATTTATGTAAATAATAAAATAAATAAATAAAACATTATGAAATCTACTGATAAACTAAGTTATAATAAAATAAATAAGAATTATATAAATTGTTTTAATAAAATAAACGGCCAAACAAAAAGTGTTGAATTCTAAAACGACACTTTGAGTATGAGACAGGAGTACTATGAGTATTCCATTGGAATTCGAGTAGCGCGGAGACATCAGCATACACAAGCAGCGTGGAAAGTCGTGCGAGGGCCATGTTCGTAGAACGAGCATACATCATGCCGATCAAAGCACTAGCTTTTTTTCTCTCTTGAAATAATGAATGAAAGTACTACGAGTAGTAGTAATAATAGGAGTCGTAAAGCTCACTACTTACTACTTACAGGAGCCGTAAAGCTCACTTCTTACTACTATCAGTACTGCGCCTAAAGATCGTACTACTACCATTGTTGTAGCAGAATCTGTCCCTCCGTACGTGTCTCCCTGAAGCCTGAACTCCTGAAGCCGGTCAACATCTTTTGTGTGTATAAATGTAAGCGCTTTGTATTATTTTTTTTAAAAAAAAATACCACTACAATATAAGAAAAGTCAACATCTATCTTGGCCAGTGGGGGAGGTTAGAGCAAGCTAAAAGAACCACTTTTAACTTAGAGATTGCCGCAAAGTAAACATTGATTATTAGGCTTGAATTTTAAGAATGAGTTGATACATTTTCTAGATGCATGATGATTAGTTTATTATGTTTGTTCTTTAATTTGTCAGAGCACAACGGCATTGCTGGTTAGAATTGCAAGGCAGAAAACATTTGAGCCGTCGCGCGTGCACAGTTGAGGTATGTAAACAGTGACGTGCACAGTAAAAGTTGTAAATAAAATTTATACGACTGTGGCTGATCCTGTTCGTTTGGTCGTTTCGTGGCGATAAGTCGGCAGATGCTATTTTTTTACTATTTTGTTGTGAGAGTAAAAATACTATATCATGGTTGATAAGCCAAGCGAACAAAACGAAGGTACGCAAACAGTGTTGTGCACGCAAAAGTTTTCCTTTATATTTTTTTTAAAATTATGTGTTTTAAAAAGGATGGAATAGTATATTTTAAGCAATACAGTAGTTGAATAGTGGGTGATGAGTGAATAGAGAACAGTGATTTTTTGTGGGAACAGTAACTGCCACGAAGTCGGCAACATATGATGCGTGGATAGACGGAGCGGGGAGGCTTTCACTACGCGTGCGGGAGGAGAAAGGCCGCCGCCGTCTGTCCTCTATCACCGCTAGTGCCGTTCTCTTTCTCTCCGATATCTCGTTGAGGGTTGAAGAGAGTGGGGATCCATTGATTTTAATGAGTTTTTTCAGTAGACCGAGTCATTAGGGTTAGTGTTTTCCATGCCAAAGCTTTTGGTATTGGAGTTTTATCTCCTACTTCTCCTCTCCGGCAACGGTGAAGGAGAAGGGTGAAACCATCTTCTCCATGACGGCTCTGTTGAAGACGAGAACGACAACTTCGGCGTCACCATCTTCATTGACATGACGACATGAAGATATTTGTTTCCGGACGGAGGCATCAAGCGGAGATGATCCGTCATGGAATAATTTTGTCCAATGTTTTCTCCATTTTATTGTGATTAGATCTGGCCACGAAGAAAAAATTTCAGATTAGTCTTCCTCTTTCTTCGGTGGCAGAAAAAGAAGAAGGAAGACACCAGAAAGAAGAAAAAGATCATCAATTCCACCTACAGGAACGTTGGCTGTCATTCGTTGGACATCTGTTCTCAAGGCATTTGTTGAGTGTTTGCATGTACGGTCATCTATACTGCAAAGTGATTAACATGTTAGGTTTTGAATTATGTTATTCGTAAAGCGATTAACATGTTAGGTTTTGAATTATGTTATTCATAACGTGAGTACTATTTTATAATGTATAGTATTTGTAACGTACTGTTGAACCCAGATTTCATATGATGTAATTCTTCTTTCGTCTAAAAAAGAGTAATAAATCTTCGTCAGGTCATTTACCAAATTAAGCATCAGGTCGCTTTTCCAGTTCCAGGGCGGGCATTTACCCCGTTTCTTCGTTAGAAAACTCAGCCTCAACAACTCCTCCATCTGTCATCTGCACCTTAAAAGGAGTTGCAGAGAAGATGAAGACCATTTCCATTGAGTCTACACAAAAGGAAAGGAGAAACCTTTCCTGGAGGCACCGATCGATCATTGCAGCCTTTGGAATATCTGTCCCTTTATTATTGGTTCTTACTCGTACTTGACAAGGAATGTGAAGAGCAGGAGCAGCACTGGTGATTGGTGAAGGCAAGAAAGTCCCTCCTTTTGACTGCACATTGATTCCGGCGGCTTTGCGTCGGCCTCATCACGGTCGGTGAACAGTGATGGACGAGCGTTATAGTAAACAGGGTCATTTAGCTGCTACACCAAACGTCTCCGTTGGCGTATCGGGGTGGTACTGGTGGTCGGCATCAGTATTTGAGACTTGAGAGTCTCCAGGCGTTTTCTTTCCAATGACGCTGCGTCAGTGTTGCTGTCCCCTTGAGCAGCCATATGTGCGTCAAGCATCTGTCTTATTAATCGTGCAGCTGAGACCAGATCCAGGAAACATAACTTCAACAACACTACCACACAGGTTCCAGCAGGTGGTTCTTGCTTTTCTATTCGAAGAACAGCTCGGTTTGTGTCTCTTTTTTTTTTCTTTTGAAAGACCACAGCTGCTTCCTTGTCATGGAATGCATCTTGTACTGTACATGAATCAAATCATCTCTCGATCTCTTCGGTAGCCTACATACTGTACAACACTTCCTACCACCAAACGATGTGTGACATTATTAGCTCACGATCATCCACGACGACAGAGAGCTGCATATGCAGAGTAGGTCAGTAGGTGCCGAGTCCTGGCAAGAAGCAATCCATTTTTTTTGCCGCTGTTCGTAACCTGTGACATCGTAGTCCTACTATCATGAAAGATGGACACGTTTTTCCTGGATAAATAGATTACTATATTACAGGGTTAGATCGTAGTTAGGCATAGGCAAATCGATCAGAAAAGGTCAGATCATGGGGCCGGGATGGCTAGCTTCAGGGCGACTGTATCATGCAAAGTCCATGCATTGGTTGGGTCGTTGGTGCTGCTTTTTTTACCTCCCAAATAAAAACAAGCAGGTTGGTAGTGATTTTGACTACTGTACAGAGTAGTAGTTGTTATCAAGACTGAACAAGATTAAAGGCAACGTTGGTTCCGTGTGTTTTAGCATCACAATATCGAGTCTGAATTTTACTGTTTAGATGCCTTCAAAATTCAAAAAATTTACAAGATTCTCCGTCACATCGAATGTTTAGATGTAAAAAATAATTAATTGTACAATTTATCTGTAATTTGTGAGATGAATCTTTTGAGCATATTTACTATATAGTTGCATAATAATTGTTAAATACAAATAAAAGTGCTACAATTTCAAAATTCCAAAAAAAAAAATCTAAACAAGGGCTGACCATTTTTTCTCTCTCTTTTCAGGGAAAAAACATAGTACTTGTGTTTTCTACATTTCAGAAAGAAATAAAGAAGGGTGCAATGTAACTTTGCTTGACGACGTACCATTGTAAGTTTCAATCAAGAACGAAAAGACTTCACTAAGAGGAGCTTACCAAAAGCGTGAAGACTTCACTGAGTGGTTTGTTTCACATGTTTGTGAAGACTTCACCGAGAAGGTTTATTTCACATGTTTGCTTGATGGCGTACGATTGCAAGTTTCAATAAAGAACGAAAAGACTTCACTGAGAGGAGCTCAACTTATTAGTTATAGTATAGTGTTTTTCTCTTACAACAAAACAATCAAAAATAGCCAAAGTTAGCTTATCAGCCATAGAAATTATCAGCCAAACAAATTATTTTCAGTTGTTGTACGTGGAACCTCTTGTAGTTGTTGCTTTTGCTAGTTCTCCACCGGTGAACCCTTGCGCTAGATGCCCTCTTTAATTTCAGCTTCTTTTCAATGATAATATGATAAATTCAAGGATGACATCCATCAGGGTGTTGTTCATGGACTCAGATGACCCATCGCGGCAGACTATGCGCCTTAATCTTGAGCACCTGCTTGGCTGCCTCCTCCACGGCGCGCGGCCTGAATGGCAAAGCGCATCGTGACTCTTGGCCTGTCATAGCCGATTCTTTGCGACTAATATGTTGCGTTTAGTCCGTGGTGGATGTTTGGTCGTCGTTGATTTGGTGGAACTTTGTCACCGTCGTCGTTGTGTCGGTCTTCTTGAGTCGTTGTGTCGGTCTTCTTGATAGGTGTTTTGCCGCCAAGATTGCTCTGGTGTTCTGTCTTGGCGGATGCATCGCCGTCAAAGCTGATGGAAGATCATCTCATCTGCTATGGGTGGATCCACGACTCCATGGCTACCCTACCGGTTACCTGTTTGTTGTTGTCTTTGGTAATAGGTTTTGATTCGTTGTGGGTCTTTGTTCTGTTTTTTTTTCTTTTTCCCCTTTGCATCTATGTGTTTTCTAGGATTACTTGCATGTTCTTGTAATGTTTTGAACTCTACTTCCTCTTAATGAAATACAAACCGCTGAGGTACGATCAAGAAGAAAACATTTCCGTGAACAACTATTTATGAGAGGAGATTAAAGTTATATCCGCACAACCCAAGTGGACATATAGTTTAGAAGGTTTTTATATATATTTCCATGCATTTCATGCATTTTAATTAAAGCAAAAACCCATGCCGTGCAATTGAAGAAGTGGGATGGGAAACATAAGAGTTTTGTTAGAATTCGCAAATAGATACCGGCCTACTAGCTCATCCATGAGTGGGCACCACACCCACACTAGGTCCAAGGTCCACCAAAATCCACGACAAGCTAATACACTAGGTCTAACTACTTAACCCAAAAGACTAATTTGATAGGTGAAAGTTATACATGCATTATAATGTTGCATGTGTTCCTTCACCATTGATTTCTTTTGAAGACATACATGCATTCATCTTGGTACAATTGTAGCATTGTTCATGCATATACACACGCTCGCACATGCACGCCATACTCACACTCACACCAATTAAACATGCACAATAACTAGACGTATACACCTACACATAGAAAGGTGGCAGCGAAGACCACGTCCTTATAGCGATCGACGAAACAATCATGGCTCCATAGGCGACGGAGCATTGCAGTCCCATTGTAGCTCCACACGAGAGCGGTTGTATACTTTTATTTGAGAAGAGGTCTCGCTAGCCAATCAAGACTCAGCTCAGTATCCTCCCATCATAAATTCTGATACGAGACTAACTCGTCCCTCTTAAATTGTTGTGTTTCAATGTGGGGCTAAACCTTACAATTAAGTTTGTCCCCATGCTTGATCAAGTCCAAGATTAGGGGGTTAGGTGACGTGCAAATCATCATTCTACGTACCTCTGACGGCTTGGTCAATTTGAGATGCACTTTTGTCAACGTTATAACGAGCTACTAGAAAAAAAAAGATTCTTCACGGAAATTACTGAAAAGAAAAGAAAGAACATGTACAGTTCTGAGTTCTCGGCATCTATACATTCATGCAAATGCAAATGGTGACTGAAAAATAAACACGACTAGGACTTGCTCAATGAATCTTTCAATTGTCTCACCCATCTACTTCTTCCTCTATTCCTGAATAATATCAAACTTCTAAACTCTGTATGAATTTCTAGAAAAAAAATATTAAATTTATATTATTAAATTGGTATCATTAAATTTATCGTATAATATATTTTCTATGGTGCTTATATCTTTTTTTATAGATGATAGTTTTTTCCGATAAAGTTTAGTTAAAATTAAAAGAATTTCAACCGACAGCATTGTACTACGACAGTCTAACCTGTCAGCTTAGTTATTATCTAAAAAAAAAAACTGTCAGCTTTTTTGCGTCAAAAAAGAAAAAAACTGTCAGCTTTCCTACACTCCCCTGCCGGCTTCAGACGTCGTCGTCAACACTCAACGTACACCCGCCCTTATTTCCTCACTGTCCTCGCTCTCACTCTCCAACCGTTCAAGGTACAAGCACAGCTGATCTATATAAAGCCACCGAGGTGGTCGCAAGCAACCACCATCATTCGCCAGCTGCTGCTGCCTGCTGTTCAGCACCTTGAACGCCTGGCCTGAGAGCTGAGAGCTTGCTGCTTGTTACACATATATACGAGGCAATGGCGCCGACGGTGGAGGTGCTGACGTCGGAGGTGGTGGTCCCGGCCGAGGAGACGCCGGCGGGGAGCATCTGGCTGTCGAACCTGGACCTCGCCGCGCGCCGCGGGTACACGCCGACGGTCTACTTCTTCCGACCCAACGGTGACCCCGGGTTCTTCGCGGCGGACGTCGTCAAGGCCAGCCTCGCGAGGGCGCTGGTGCCGTTCTACCCGCTCGCGGGTCGGCTCGGCTTCGACGCCGCCGCCACGGGGCGCGTCCAGGTGGACTGCACCGGCGAGGGCGCCGTGTTCGTGACCGCGCGGTCGCCAGACTACGCGCTGGACGACCTGATGCGCGAGTTCGTCCCGTGCCGCGAGATGCGGGACCTGCTGGTTCCCCCGACGCCGGCGCCGAACCCGCCGTGCGCGCTGCTGTTCGTGCAGGTCACGTACCTGCGCTGCGGCGGCGCCGTGCTCGCGCTGTCCATGCACCACTCCGCGTGCGACGCGCGTGGCGCGGCCCACTTCCTCGAGACGTGGGCGAGCATCGCGCGCGGGGAGGCGAACGCGAACGCGAACGCTCTCGTGCCGCCGCCGTGCTACGACTACCGGCTGCTCGCCGCGCGCCCCCCGGCGACGCGCGCGGTTCTGTACGACCACCCGGAGTACAAGCCGGAGCCGGAGCCGGTGGTGGCCACGTCCGCCGTCCCAACAGACGAGTACGCGAGCGCCATCATCGTGGTGACCAAGGTGCAGGTGGGCGCGCTGAGGGCGCGGTGCCCGGGGGCGTCCACGTTCCGCGCCGTGGTGGCGCTGGTGTGGCAGTGCGTGTGCCGCGCGCGTGCGCTGCCGCCGGACGCGGAGACGCGGCTCTACTCCATGATCGACATGCGGTCACGCCTGGACCCGCCGCTCCCGGCGGGGTACTTCGGCAACGCGGTGGTGCGCACGTCGGTCTCCGCCACGGCGGGGGAGGTGGTGGGCAACCCCGTCGGGTACGCGGCGCGGCGCGCGCTGGCGGTGACGAGCCAGGGCGACGACTACGCGCGGTCGCTGGTGGACTACCTGGAGGGCGTGGACGCCATGAACCTTCCCCGGAGCGGCATCTCGCGGGCGCACCTCCGCGCCATCAGCTGGGTGGGCATGTCGCTGTACAAGGCCGACTTCGGGTGGGGCGCGCCGGCGTTCATGGGGCCGGCGGTCATGTACTACGCTGGGTTCGTGTACGTCATGAACGCCGCCGGGAAGGAGGGTGCCCTCGCGCTCGTGCTGTCGCTCGAACTGGAGACCATGCCGGAGTTCAGGAAGGTGTTCGCCGAGGAGCTCGCCAGCCTGGAGGTGCTCTAGTGCATATGCATACATACATATATATATATATATATATATAACTCCAAACAAGTACGGAGTAGCAGCTAGCCGCTAGCGCACAGTTGCATGCGTGGAACGTACTCCTACGTGGTTGTAGACGTGTGTGTGTGTGTGTGTGTGCGTGCGTGCGGCCGTATATATTGTTGTTTGATCCATATGCCGGCAGGTTATTACGAACGTCCATGGCTATATGAATGTTTATATTGGTTTTCATATTTATATATATGACAAATAAATAGGACGCATATTTATATATTTCAGTCCCACATTTTTGTCACTCACTGACTCACCTAAACCACTCACTTCCATCACTTCAGTTTAGCGCAACATGTGTGTCATCTACCTTGTTCTGTTCATCATCGCGCGTGTCCCTGGGGCAGGTTCATTCTCGATCGGATGTACTCCAGTCCTACTGTGTGCTTGATGAGTGCTTCTTTCAACGGTGATGGCGTGTGCGGATGTCAGTCCCTTTCATGAAGGTTCCGTGGGAGTACTCATCATGCTGTCGTGACGCTGATCCACCATCTCCCACTTCTCTGGCCCATGTTTGCTCTTTGCTTTGTTTGTTGTGCATGTCTGTGCTTCAAACTCCTCTACTCATCATATTGGTCTGTCCAGCTGTGTTGGTTGGTGTTGCAGCAATTGTTGCTTCTTTGTAGCAATATACTTTGCTGTTATCGCTCTTCTCTAGCAGATTCTTTGCTGTCTTTGTTGCTCATTCATTCAGGTGCTCATTCATTTAAACTGCAACAGATAGCACCTGCATGGCTGCATGTTTACACAAGACTACATTAGTGGTCACTGGTCAGTGCATTGCTCACAACTATACATCAATTCGTTATTAAAATAATGGGAATCCCCATAAAAGGCTGGTATGATAACATGCATTGAACACAAAAGAGTAGAGTAAGCTAACAGAGCACAATTGCATAATCAAGATAAAAAAAAATTCACGTTTCAATTAAAAAACAAAAACTCCACCATTTCCAGTATAAGCAACAGGAAAAGACTGCATTATAGGAAGCACAAATTCCTTTACAAAATTCACATTTAGCCGTTCACTTCATGTCGGAAATTTTCTTCCTAACAAGTAGTCATGTGCCATAATCAGTATCTCTAATGAATCTTGGGCGCTGGAGACATAGGTTCTGATTAGCTGAATATTTTTAAGCATTATGGTTAATTTAATTCGCAAACACTATGCGCATAAATTTGACACCTAGGGGAAGTTTCCGTGGCTGTGGCAGGACACAAACATCAAATTATTATAGAATACTCCAAGTTCTTCGTCTGGGTATCTCTGAACCACAAGTTCTTCTCGTGTGATTAGCAATCTAGAATAATTGCAGACCGGCTTCAGTCTCATTGATGGCCGAACCAGGACATATGCCCTTTGTGTCAAAGGATCACGTGTACACGAACTTTTTTTTTATCATGGACTATGGGTTGCTTTCCAAGCACATACTCCGTAGTACCTAGTGGCATAATTTTGCTTTGGTCGGCGCACGGTGGGTTCAGAAGTTAGGATGCCAATTAAGGCGGTATGTAACACCGCTCATACTATTTGTTTAGGGTTTGTTTGGGTACGCATGTATCTCACTCAAACTATATGTGTTGGGGTGTATTTGATCTAATTTCTACTCCATTATATGTGGTTTGAGGTGGATCGTATCCAAACAAGCCCTTATTGAGAGTCGTGGAAAGAGCTAAATGCAAGAATTTTCGAGAGGATGTTCAACCCACCGCATGTTCTCATCGTTACAAAAAAAAAATGAGTACACATCGGGTGCTAATCTACTAAATGAAATCTTACTGACAAGATGAGCGCCTCTTTATCATGTTTTGGGATGACTGGCTTCCCTTGGCTACACCGTACCCTCCATGGGACCATGGCTAAGCTCTTTTGTTTTTTTTCTTCTTAAATTTAAATGCATCAGCAGCCTCTAAACTTATCAAGAGGTTCTATTTAGCTAACGAACTTTGAAAATATATTTCTAGAAGTTTAAATTTGTTAAGTGGTGCAACACATTAGCCGGTATGATCTAGAAATGGACATGTGGTGCACTATTTAACAAGTTTAGAGACGTGCAATCCACCACTCGTCAAGTTCAAGGATCTAGAAATATATATTCAAAGTTTATGACCTAAGTGAAACCCCTTGACAAGTTAAAGACTGCTCATTCATTTAGTTTTTTTAAAAAAAATAGTTTGTACTTTGTTTTGGAAAACCGTCTTCTCCTTGTGTGGGCCTGGACTTATAGTGGGCCGGGATTTGATTTCCACATCCCCTCCTCGGGACTACTGGAGCGGGTTTATAAGCTCCTGATGAAAAATTCAGCAATATAGAAGTTTAGTTGAGGCTTCCATGTGTGAGTAGACTTTTTCCCCCAGAAATCCAGTACAAGTGATGAAGTGAACATACACAACCTTCAGATATAGGTGTATAACATTGCTTGACTTTCTTTTATCATGGAAGCGGTGACCGTCTACGAACGAAACAGTTCCTATGAAATTAAAGAAAGAGCTTTCTTCCACGTCAGTACACGAAGCTCCAGTCCTGCAACAAAAATCTTAACCTTCGATGATATCACACCTGCAGTAGTTGTCAGTTACTTACCAGTTACCATATATTCGCATTCAGGCTTCAGACAACATTATAGACATGCTCTTAGACAAACGATTTCACACTACTAGCAAAAGATGAGGATGCACGCCCTACTTTGTCATATATTCAGTTTATCACACAACTAGCAAAACATCATGCTACATGTCCTTTTTGTCATATATATATTCAGTTTAGATAAGCTTTGTCATCTCAGATAGACCACCACTTGATCAATTAAAACTTTAAAAGTACGTAGCACTGAAAAAAACCTTGAATTAAACCAAAAATATAATGAACTAGCAATATAAGTTTAAAACAAGATCTTTACGGAGGTGTAGCATTATCATATCAACGTCAACTTGAAGTAATGATCTTTATCTAATAAAATCTTTAGCTCATTTGGAGCAAAATGCATGGGCAGACCTCGAAGTTGGCAATAGGTGTCATCTAGGTCCCTCTACTTTTAAAATGCTAATTATATGTCCATAAACTTGGTTTCGAGTGTCATCCAGGTCCAAATAGATCCAAATGAGCCCGGATGAATACAAACCTTACATCAAAATCGTAGCCCTCAACATGATCTACAACTTTATAGTTGAAAAGTTTTTGAATTGAAACTGTTTAGGGTACCAAAATGATGTTTTAAGTGTGCAAATTTTAAAATTTAAAATTTAAATTTATCCAACAATCTCAAATGTTGACATGATCTATATGAAAGTTATAGTTATCAAAATAATATACAACTTTATAGTTGAAAAGTTTTTTATTTGAACTCATTTAGTATCTCAAATATGTGTTTTAAGTTTTTTATTTCAAAATATATAAACTTAGAACACATAGATTTGAATATGCATTTTGCTCGCTCAATTGGATCATCGGCCCAGTGCACCCATCCTTGGTTCATTTGTATGGCAAAAAGTTGGCGCCCACTACATACTAACATGGCATGGAGCTTGGAGCGACCTATCTGGTTACGTTGTATATATTGTGTGAGATTAGTTAGACAATCAAGGTGATAGTCCACCATGAAAGGTGACGAGAAGAGAGAGGGCAAGGGCGGGGACTAGGAGCATTTTATACTTTTATACAACACATGCCAACCATCTCAATATATATAAGGCGAACTGATCATAGATGAGCTAGTTGGTTCCTGTAGTGAAACATGTTCACCTGGGTTTAAGTCCTTGTCGTTGGTCGTGAGTTTTTATGGACCTAGAAAAAAATTTAGACCCTTTTACGTAAACATAGTAATCACATACTCGTACTTCACCTTGCTGTCCCACAACCAATGTGCGTTGCGTAATCACCGGTCTTGATGTCGATTCATCTGGTTTAGCGTTTAACCTATTGATGACGACGTAAATTTGGGCTGAGTATAGTAGTGTATCACCTGGAGAGAGGCCCATCGGCTGCCTGGGCCAGGTACAGCTGCCTGGGTATACTTTTCCAAACGTGCCTCCCGGGCACGGCACTGCACTGGCACGCCCAGACACGGCACGGCTGGGCACGGCCGCATAGTGCCACCGTGCTGGCATCTCGGCCCAGGCACGACACTATAGGCCATGAGCCGTGCCGTGCCGTGTTGCCAGGCACGGCAGCTCGTGCATGCCAGTGCTAGCCCGCCACCGTGCCGCCTTGCGTCACCGCGTCGAGGACTCGAGGATGTGTTGCCATTGTGCCGCGACCGGTGACTTGCGGGGAAGAGGAAGGCTACGCCGGCACACGAGCCCTCCGCGCGTCGCGTCGCCGCCGCTCCGTCGATCTCGCGCGCTGCATCGCGCCGCCGCCCCTCAGCTACCCTACGCGACGAGCTGAGGCAGTAGCACGGGAGGAGAGAGCGAGAGATGTGGTGGGAGCCGGGGTCCCGGGGAGGAGCGGCGGGATGAGGAGTGGCGTGTCACCCGTCGGAGTCGTCCCGCGCCGTCGGAATCGGAGAGGAGGCGGAGAGAACGAGAGCCGAGAGGAGAGCGCGGCGGGGGGAGGGGGCGATAATGATTTAGGGTTTCGGGTAAGAGGGGAGTCGGCCAATCGACGCTTATATACACCCCCAACCCCAACGACACATCCAACGGCTAGAATCGCAGGGCTCGGGGGATCCAACGGCTCTGGTGGCTCCAGGCCGTGCCGAAGCCGTGTCAGGCCAAATTTCGTGCCGTGCCGCGTGCCAGCCCATGGGCCGAACCTGCGGCCCAGGCACGGGCACGATGCCTAGCGGGCCAGGCCGTTCCTGGGCCGTGTTTTTCCGTGTCGTGCTCGTTTCGGCCCAGCGTGCCTGGCCCATTTGGAAAACTATATGCCTGGGCCGGGCTTGTGAGCAGCTAGCGACCTTTTCTGCACGTACAAATGGAACCAAAACTGTGACCGCATGCACTACGATGAGCAACAGGCCCGCCGCCGCCGGCGACCACTAATTCCGGTGCGGAGAGAATGAACCTACTAGACGCACCACGTACGTACGGGGAAACATCGTCCCATGACGCTCGCTCTGGGACATCACACCGGCCGCCCATATATTGATCGGCCCCCCAACTTTGAACGTGCAGTAGAGCTAATTCGTTCACGAGTGTCACGTGCGTAATTAACGCGAAATATGCACGTCGAACAAAGCGCACTGACGACTGATCGATGATTGCTGGGCTGGGCTGGGTAGGATCGAGAGCGAAATGTCATACACGGAGGCGCTCTAGCAGCTGGAAATAAACGGGGTTTGGAATTTTCTGACGACCCAGTACGTCCCACCCCACTGTCGACGACGCACACGCACGGAGGTCGTTGCTGACCGCACCGCCATTCATGCATGTTTTGCATATCAACTGATCGTCACCATGAGCTGGCGCCCAGCAACTGCACAGGTTGCCGCCGCCGTTGTCGTCGTCTCCAGTCAACCTTAAACCGGTTAATTTCCACTGATCCATCGATCTGCCATGGTCACCGTGGAATGGAGGAGAGAAAAAGCTAGGATCCCTGCTTGGAATAACTTTTTTTTTTTTACGTCTGCGGATGCGCCACCACTAACGGATCGCAACTTTTTCTGGACGTTCAGGATGATGATGCTACTACTGGGAAATATTATACTCCGTACGTTTAATTTCGTCACTGATGAGGCAAAGATACAATGTTTTTATCTCAAAAAAAAAAGTCATCTTATCGGCTGTAGAAACGATCAGCCCAATAGGCTGTGTATTCTTCTCCACTTATCAATGATTTGTTAGCTGCTAGGATGCCAAAAGGAGTGACTTCCATTTGACAGGGTTCATCAACGTGTTTTTGCTGCAAATTAACAAACAAATACGTGCGTTACATGCTTTGATTTTGATTTAAAACAGACGACGACAAGGCGGTACGCGTGGTACATAGGCGGTGTCTGCTGGATGGGATGGTCACGCAGGTGTGTACACAACTACGCATAGTACACCTGCTACCAACCCCTGCTCATTTACTACAGTAGTAGTACGTACGTACGACCTACGACGCGTGCAGCACGGTTACGTTACGTACGCGTGCAGTCTCTCCATCGTCGTCATCATCATACCGCCTGCTGGAGCCTCGCGAGCTCCCGAGGGCGTGTCCCGCGCAACGCTACACGCTGGCTAGTAACCATATTGTTCATCTCAGCGTGCACAGTATCTAAATCACCAATGTTGATAGCCCAGGGCCAGGGTGTCATATATGGTAGCCTATAGGAGGAGTGGAGGCCACGTTTATTAGCCTGCGGCTGCGGGTAGTGATGTACAACTTCAAATGTTTCATACTTTGCAAATATATATATAAATATAGTTAAATTTAAGTTATTGTTAAAGAACTTCTATTTTTATAGAGCATGTCACGATAAAAGAAGCGATAGTCGTTTATATAAATTTTTCTAATAAAACGAGTGATTAATAAAAAGTCAAACGTTTGCGTTGGGCGTGTCCTGCACAAAGGGAACCAACAATTGCATAATCAATCAGCTCTTCAGCTACAAGGTACTACCGGAACACGACGCCAGACTACAATCAATAGCTACTCGATCTGACTGTACACTTATCAACACTACTACAAGGCTCCAAATGCTACACTGATGCATCGACCAATCTAGATCAATCTTCTTCACAACCAACCAAGGCTCGTCTAGAAATATTTTTTTATAAATACACAGGTAATTAAATCCGGCAGGAAGCATCTACATCCAGGCAATATACTAAAAGGCTCCATCTCAATTCTGGCAGAGGCTAGCTGCAGCTTTGGCTCTCGCTACAGAGCTTACTGAGCGTCTAAATATGAATAACATCAATTTCCTATCTAACAATCAATAGTTGGTGTAGTATTTCAATAGCATATATAGATCTTTCAACACCGCTAGAATGGAAGATCAAACATCTCACTCAGATAGTCAGATCTTCATCAACTCAACAAGACAGAGGAACACGAAGACCCTAAAAATAGGGAGGACACGCTAATAAACCATACCGCACACACTTTGGCAAAACAAGCTTTTGCTCTACAACAGCTAGCAGATGCTACTTTAGTATTTTCTTGTTCCAATAGAGATCATGCCTCACAGTGCCCTTTGATGGTTGCACTGCAATCTGTATTAATGGACTATATATCTGTTCTAACAGCTCGTCGTTGCTGTTAAAAATAAGCATGTTTGTTGTAAAAAAAAAACTCTGACCGCACTAGGATGAGGCCGGCCGCGCCAGCAACCATTAATTCCGGTCCAGAGAGTGAATTGAATTAAGGAACCTACACGCACCACGTAGTACGTACGTACGGTGAAAGATCCTCTCATGACGCTGAGACATCACATCGATCGGCCACCTGCTCATCTTTGAGAGAGAATAGTGGTATGCAGATGGCAGGAGCTCCGTCGTTCACAAGTATCACGTGCGTTAAGCGAGACTGGCCGGTTAATTAGATATGACCATGACGACGTACGTATACAGTATACTGGCGATGATTGTTGGGCCGGGTACGTAGGATGGAGAGCGAAATGTCACACACACACGGACGGAGGCAACGGGCCGGGGTTAGAATTCTGACGACCAGTACCAGTAGTACGTACGTCCCAGCCGCCCACTGTCGACGACGCACGGAGGTCATGCATGGTCACCGTGTCGTCGTCTCTCGCTCGGTGAGTCAACTGTCAACCGCCCGGTTAATTTGCGTTTCCGCTGATCGATTGATCTCGGTCTCAACATGTGGTCACCGTGGAATGGAGGAAAAAGGATCCCTAGCTGGTTTGAATGATGTTTTAGTTTGTTAGCTAGGATGCATGATATATAGATGCCGAAAGGAGTACGTGACTTCATTATATATATATATATATTGACAGGGTTGATCCATGTTTTACTGCAAATTAACAAACGAATACGCGTGCGTTACATGCATGCTTTGATTCAACCGACTACGACAAGGACAGTCCCAAGTCACACCTGACCTGAGTATATAATAGACACAACGGCGGTACGGTAGGTGTACGTCTGTCAGGCAGATCATGTGTGTACACAACTCCTCAGTACGACGCAAGCTAAGCATACACCGCCTAGCTACCAACCCCGTAGTAGTAGTAGTACGTAGTACGACACATGCACGACGGTTGATTACGTAGGCGTGGCGTGCAAGCTATCGTCATCATAATTCACACGTACCGACACCGCCTGCTGCTGCTGCTGGATCAGCCTGGCGAGCTCCTGTCCGAACACCTTCCTGAACTCCGGCATGCTCTCAGGCTCCAGCGACAACGCAAGCGCAACAGCACCATCCTTCCCAGGCGCCTGCATAACGTAAACGAACCCAGCGTAGTACATGAGAGCCGGTCCCATGAACACGGGCGCGCCCCACCCAAAATCAGAGTCATGCAGCGACATCCCCATCCAGCTAATAGCACGAAGGTGCGCGTTGGAGATGCCACTCCGAGGCAGGTTCATGGCGTCCACTTCCTCAAGGTAATCCACAAGCGACCGCGCGTAGTCGTCGCCCTGGCTCGTCGCCGCCAGCGCGCGCCGCGCCACGTACCCCACCGGGTTGCCCACCACTTCCCCGACCGTCGCCAGCGCCGACGTCCGGATCACCGCGTTCCCGAAGTACCCTGGCGGAAGCGGCGGCGTCAGGCGCGCACGCATGTCCACCATCGAGAAGAGACGTGTCGAGGCGTCGGATGGGAGTGACCGCGCCACGCACGCGCACTGCCATACCAGCGCCACCACCGCGCGGAACGTCGATGCGCCCGCGCACCGTGCCTTTAGCGCCGTCACCTGCGCCTTGCTCAGCGTGATGATCGCGCTCGCGTACCCGGAACCGGAACCTTGTACTCCGGGTGATGGCGGCTCGGCGGCCTTGTACTCCGGGTGGTCGTACGTCACCGCGCGCGTCGCGGGGGACGCGCGCTGAGAAGCCTGTGGTCGAAGCAGGGAGGCAGCAGGGGCGCGTCTCCACCGCCGCCGCGGGCGATGCTGGCCCACGTCTCGACGAAGTGCGCGGCGCTCCGGGCGTCGACGACGGAGTGGTGGAGGGCGAGGCCGAGCACGACGCCGCCGCAGCGGAGACGGGTGACCTGCGCGAACAGCAGCGGGCACCGCGCCAGCGGGTGGTCGGGCGACGGCGTGGCGGGGACCAGAAGGCGCCGCATCTCGTCGCACGGCACGAACTCGGTCACCAGCTCGTCCAGCGCGTACTGCTCCCACCGCGCCGTCACGAACACGGCGCCCTCGCCCGTGCAGTCGATCTGGACGCGTCCCGTGGCCGCGTCGGCGCCGAGACGGCCCGCCAGCGGGTAGAACGACACCAGCGCACGGGCCAGGCTGTCCTTCACGGCGTCGGCATCGAAGAACGACTCTGGTGAGTTGTTGTTGGTTCGGTAGAAGTAGACCGTCGGCGTGTACCCGCGCCGCGCCGCTAGGTCGAGGTTGGATAGCCAGATGGCGCCCGATGGAGTTTCCTCGGCCGGGACCACCAGCTCCGTCGTCAACAGCTCCACCATTGCCGCCGCCGCCATCCGTACGCGGGCGCGGCGGTGGGTTGTTTGCCCTAGCTAGAGCTAGCTAGCTGTTGATGCTTCCTGCTGCGTTTCTCTTGTTCCGCTAGCTGCGTGCTCTGCTGTGAGCCTGTGATCGATGTGGGGTTCGGATGGTCTTGTGCGAGGGTTTATATAGGAAGGGCCGCGGCGGGGGAGGTTGGTTGGATGGAATGGATCTTGGGTTGGTGGCTGCCTAGCTGGCCGGCTGGGTGGGTATGTCAAGTCGTAGAACACTGTACAAGTGCGCGCCATTTCCGCATGTGGACGGCTGAGTATGAAATTCTTGACTCGGTTGACTGCATGCATGCACCATAGCCAGAAGAGATGGAACCAAGACCCCTGAAAGTGGTATGTACGCATGACACATATTTTCTTTGGGGTCAGGCCGGGGACTTGGCAGTAAAACATTGATTATTTTTCGTGGGTCATATACACTTGTGTGGAGATTGTTGTACTGGGGATTTCGAGAAGATATAAGGGCATGTTTAGTTTGCTCCTTGCCAGAGCTGTCTGGCCAGGCATTCGATTTAATTTTGCACGTCTGCGCGAGGATTAGATGCATGCCTGATGGCAAGGCGCAAACCAAATAGGTCCAAAGTTTCCATAAAACAAACACAGATGACTTCACTCATTACTTACTAGAATTCAAATCTTTGTGTCCTATTGCACAACTTACTAAAAGATGTCAGGAATATGATGAGTAGTGTTAGCTAGAGTAATCTAATTCCTACAAATTTGCAATCAATAAATTGAAAGAAGAGACTAAAGTTTAAAGATGCGTCATCTTTAAACTTTAGTCTCTCCTTTCAATTCATTGACATCCCCCCCCCCCCCCCCCTAACTAGTGTAGTTATAAGGCTGTCTACAATAAAGCTAGAAAGCTTATTAAAAACTATTGAAAACCAAAGTAGCTTGGTGGCTTGACCAAAACTTGCACAGGAAAAATACTTTCTTTGATAGCCAGATGTTTTTTTGTTGCTACGTACTTGCTCCACCTTATAAAAGCAAGTATAATAACTAACACCTCATGTTATCTTATAGCTAATTAAGCTACAACAACAAATGTCTATAGCTAGAGGGGAAAGAAGCTTATACTGGTTATGAGTTCCAGTGCCGAGCACTTGCATAGTTCCTTGTAGGATCGTTACCACTTGGGCTCTTTTTTTTTCCCGAATTACATGTTACAACGATGACGACCATAACATGCACGCACACTCACCCCTATGAATACATGTACACACTGATCCTATCCCTATAAGCACATCTCCGAAGGACTGAGCTAGCAGATCTCGAGATTGACAAAGTCACCACAGACGCTTTGCTGTTGACGCGGACATCACCTATCACTGAAAGTGTAGCGCCGTTAAATCTTAAATCATGTATAAATCCATGAAAATGCGAGGTACCCGTTCCAAATCAAGAACTTGAATCCGGGTGGACATGTTTACAAGGAAACCAACCAGTTAATCTGATCAGTTCGCGTTACCACGTGGGTTCATGTGACCTATCCCTCGTGCACATTCGATGGCCACATGCAAGCCATCGCTTGCAGGGTCTGCAAGCCAGCCTCCTTCCATCATCAACGCATGTTGGCCGCCATCGTCCATGGGACACACACATGTCATCCTCAGTGCGTCCACGGCACGCCCACGACACTCATCCATAGCAATGTGAACGGGCATGTACTGCTCCATTCTCACTGCCATAGGGTCCAACACCACCCTTGCCATCTTCTCCTATTCTTCTACATCATCGTTCACATGTGACGTCGTTGGTGTCTCCCTCCCACTCCTTGGGAAGCGCCCACACGAGGAGTCAGGCGGTGGCCCTATAGGAGTAGCCCAGATAGGGAGGTTGCTACGCCGACGAGCATATGGAAGGAGGAGCAAGGGCGATGACAACAATCTTTGCTTTCATAGTCATTAAATAAGTTGACATGACACAACATAGATTATTAGCCGCGTGTTCGTATGCATGTATCTTTGGTTGGTGCATCGAACAAATATAATATAATGTTTACTCTCTCCATCTCTAAATAATTTAATTCCTAGAATCTGTGTTAGTAAAAAAATAACTTCAACTAACTTTATTGAAAAAATAACAACATCTACCACTACCAACATATTAAACTTCTCCAAGTGAGGTGGTTAGTGTTTTGTTAGTTAAAATTTAGTACAAACTTTCCCTACTAAATGACTTCTAGTGAAATTCTTATGTGCTATGACTAGTGTTAGTGTTTTACTACTACTTAAAACACTAGGAGATCTAACTCTACCATTTTGCTAGTCTATGACATAAAATGAGCACTATGTAAGAATATATTTATAATAAATCTTATAATATTAATTTGATATCATAAATCTTAATGTTTTTTATATAAATTCAGTTAAAGTTAAAAAAATGAATTAAGACAATTTTAGAAATCTATTTTTTAGGACATAAAGGGAGTAGTATCTAAAAAGTAGATTACCCTGGCAAATACTCAGGTTCACTGCCCACGTTTTCATCGTCTGGAACTCTTAAAAAAATATTTCCCGTTGGGCTACGAGTAAATGGCATGAATGCATTCATTTTCCAAAGGAAACGACATCGCATTTACCAATTAATTGGGATCTTCTCTAGTTTAATCAAAAAAGAAAAAGATGGTCCACAAAGTTAGCGCACTTCATAAAAAACGAAAACGAAAGAAGCGAATCGTGCAACAGGCGATGATCATCACCGGTCAAATGGTCAATATTGGTCCAAAGATGTTTGGTGGAGAGACGAAGCGATCCGAGAAGTGCCGAGATGCTTGCAAGCTCCAAGCAGGCCGGCCAAAAGATGGCTCAGTGTCCTGCTACTAGCTAGCTCTTTATTGGGTCAGTTTCAATGGGAGTTTTATAGAGTTTTATGAGCATTAAATAAACTGATATGACACCCTATTTATAAAGAAAGAGATGATAAGAGTTTTATAGGACTAGAGAGAGTTTCATCCACATAAAACTCTTATGCACAGTTATCAAAATATGAAAGCATTGAAAACTGCAAGATAAATCTCATTAAGGAAGACCTTAATTTCTCCAACCCGGCAGGGCAGAGGCCGATAATCCAACTTTTGCAAGGTAAAGAATGCATCAAATTGAACGGTTCAGATGCAAACGCCCCTTTATTTGATTATTAAAGGACCGTCGAGCGTTGGACGACACTTATTGGATTACTAGATAGTCATAACTTCAGAGGGGAAATGTTACACGCATAGAAGTGTGGTCGCTATTCCTTTACTGGAAATGTTACAAATTTTATTTTGCTTCCGATGCGGTGCAAGGAACGTAGAAATGTTACACATAGTAGTGTAACCTTCACCATCGATGTATGCGCCCCTTTATTCTCTCAAATTTGCTCTAACTCCGACGATGAGCTTTCCAAATTAATTAAAACATATCAAGCTGTTCAAATACAAATAAAATGGACAGTAATTAAGACACAACACAATGCGTATTATTATCATATCCCTGCTTGTGTGAAGGCATGTAAAATGCCACCCCGAATCCTCGGTGTAAATGTGGGAATATTGATTGTATTCCAAATATGGGTACAGGAGTACATATATATACGCACTTGGGTGGCATGCAGGCCTACCACAATTGACGTGATTACATCCACAATTATAGGCCTAATTACATTAGTCTAACACTCCCCCGCAGTCTAATCAGGGGCATCGCAAATGGTCAGACTGGACTGGAACTCCTGGAACAGCGAGGTAGGAAGACCTTTGGTGAAGATGTCAGCGTACTGTGATGTCGTGGGAACGTGAAGGACCCGAACATAGCCGAGTGCAACCTTCTCTCAAACAAAGTGGAGATCGATCTCTACATGTTTCGTTCGCTAATGCTGCACTGGATTGCTGGAGAGATACACTGCACTGACGTTATCACAATAGACCAAAGTAGCTCGGTGAGGCGGGCGGTGAAGCTCGAACAGTAGCTGTCGCAGCCAGGTGGCTTCAGCAACGCCATTCGCCACAGCATGGTACTCAGCCTCAGCACTAGATCGTGAGACCGTGTGCTGACGCTTGGAAGACCAGGACACCAGATGGTCACCTAGGAACACTGCGTAACCAGAGGTGGAGCGACGGGTATCCGGGCATCCAACCCAGTTAGCATCCGTGTACACAACAAGCTCTGTGGGCGACGAGCGGCGCATAGTCAGATCAAGTGAAAGAGTGTCTCGTAGGTACCGTAGAATCCGCTTGAGAGCCGCGAGGTGGGGCTCCCTAGGATCATGACCAAATGAAAGAGTGCCTCGTAGGTACCGTAGAATCCGCTTGAGAGCCGCGAGGTGGGGCTCCCTAGGATCATGCATGTAGAGACACACTTGCTGAACAACAAAAGCAATATCCGGACGGGTAAATGTCAAATACTGGAGGGCGCTAGCTAGACTGTGGTACTGCGTGGAGTCAGCGACAGGAGGTCCATCTGCAGATAATTTGGAGTGTACATCGACAGGGTGCTGCAAGGCTTGCACTCACTCATCCCGGCTCGCTCCAAAATGTCCTGAGAGTATTGGCGCTGAGAAAGAAATAATCCACTAGCAGAGCGTGTCACTGAAATGCCCAGAAAATAGTGAAGCGGACCCATATCTGTCATAGCAAACTCACGCCGGAGAGCCCCAATAATCTGCTTCAGAAGACTGGCACAGGAAGCAGTGAACACAATGTCATCTACATAGAGCAACAACAAGGATGTGTCTGGCCCTCGTCGATATATGAAAAACGAGTTGTTTGACTTTGCTTCAACAAATCCAAGCGAAATAAGATGAGAGGCAAACCAATGATGCCAAGCACGTGGAGCCTGCTTCAGACCATACAGAGACTTGTTGAGTCGACATACAAAATCAGGACGAGATGAATCCACAAAACCTGTGGGCTGAATGCAGTACACAATCTCTGTGAGGGTGCCATGTAAGAACGCATTTTTCACATCCAACTGGTGAATAGGTCAATCATGAGAAAGAGCCAGAGAGAGAACCACTCGGACTGTCGCCGGCTTGACCACTAGGCTGAACGTTTCATCATAATCAATACCAGGCCGTTGTGTGAAACCCCTAAGAACCCAGCGGGCCTTGTAGCGATCCAAAGAACCATCTGCAAGTAATTTGTGACGAAAAATTCACTCGCCGGTGACCATATTAACACCAGGAGGTGCCGTTGGCGAGCAAAGCATCATACTCAGCTTGCATAGCGGAGCGTCAATTTGGATCAGACAGAGCACCACGAACAGAGCTGGGCAGAGGCGACATGGGCACAACGTGGAGGTTGAAGCGATCCACGGGTTGGGCAATGCCGGCCTTGCCGCGCGTGCGCATGGGATGTGCATTGTCGACGGGGTGACGGAGACCGGCCTCGTGGCCGCCGTGCGACTAGTAGCCGTGGTGCTGCTGGCAGCTGCCCGCACGGAGTGCACGAGGGCAGCAGCACCGGCTGGGTTGGTCGTCGTGGCGGGCGGAGCACTGCTGGCAGCAGCATGTAGTGTGGTACAGGGGCAGCAGTGCTGCTGGACGTGCCTAGTCCAGTGTTGTCGGACGTCCCTGCTTGAGTGCTCGGCCAAGCAGAAGGGGACGAGGGCTCCGGCACTGGCGACAGAACGTCGTGCGACGCCGTAGTGGCGGATGTACCTGCATGCACAAACCGAACTCCAGGAACCTGAGTGGTGAGATCATGTTCATCAGTGAGAAAATCCAGGGCGGAGGATGCCATGGGCGTGGTTGACATGTCGGCAAAGGGGAAGAATAACTCATCAAAAACGACATGTCGGGAAATAAGAATGCGGTTTGACTGAAGCTCTAGGCATCGATAGCCTTTGTGTTTGGAAAAGTAGCCAAAGAACACACATAGAGAGAAGCGGGGTGCAAGTTTGTGGGGTGCTGTGGTGGACATCTTGGGGTAGCAAGCACAGCCAAAAACTTTTAGATGGTCATAGGATGGTTGGGTGGAATAGAGATGGTGTAGGGTGTCGAGAAGGCGAGGGTTTTCGTGGGGAGCCGGTTGACGATGTAGGTGGCGGTGTGGAGGCCCTCGACCCAGTAAACCGGAGGAAGGCTCGCCTGAAAAAGAAGGGAACGCACAATATTATTAAGAGTGCGAAAAGAATGTTCGGCCTTTCCATTTTGCTGGGAGGTATAGGGACACGACATACGAAGTTGGACACCGTGCGAGAGGAAGAACGTGCGGGCCGGAGAATTGTCAAATTCACGGCCGTTGTCGCACTGGACACTCTTGATCGTGGTACCAAATTGTGTGTGAACATAGGCAAAAAAGTTGGAAAGGGTGGAAATGTCTCGGATTTTAGGCGGAGAGGAAACGTCCAAATGTAGTGTGAGCAATCATCTAAAATAACAAGATAATATTTGTCCCAGACACACTAACAATAGGAGATGTCCAAAGATCACAGTGTATTAAATCAAAATTATGAGTGGCTCTAGAGCTAGATGGCCCAAACGGAAGCCGTGTGTGCCGACTGAGCTGACACGCATGACATATATGGTTGAGTTCAACTTTATTGCAGGAGATAACACTAGAGCTGATGAGCTTGGACAAAGCTTCACGTCCAAGATGACCGAGACGACGATGCCAAAGCGAGGTGGCTGCCGCGAAAAGGGCGGAGGTGCTGGTGGTGGGTGGGAAGAACGGGTAGAGGTCGCCGGAGCTATTGCACCTGACGATCACGTTCCTGGTGTGCAGATCCTTCACAGAAAGCCCAAAGAGATCAAATTCAATGGAACAATTGTTATCAGTGGTGAAACGACGAATAGAAATCAGATTCTTAATTATATTTGGAGAGACCAAAACATCATTAAGGACAAGATTACGATGTGGAAAAGAAAAAACATGTGATCCAGTGGCACTGACAGGAAAAAGTGCACCATTACCCACAGTGATGGATGAAGGTATAATAGATGACGGTGAGGTAATGGTGGAAAGTTTACCAGCGTCCGCAGTCATATGAGAGCCAGCACCGGAGTCGGCATACCATTCGGATGGTGTGGGCGGGGTGACATGGTGTTGAAGGACTGCACAAGGGAGTCATGGTTCCATGTGCCTCCATGAGTGGGGTTCCAAGGAGCCTGTGCAGCCACCTGATATGGAGCCGGCGGCCCCTGGAACGTCGACGGCGAGTGCACAACTCCCCCGTAGACATACGGTGGGGGCGCGGTGTAGCCGGTGTCGTAGACGCCACCGCCGGAAACGCTGCCGAACGACCCGCCGTACTGTGGAAAGGCGGTGAAGGCCGGGTGCGGCGGAGGGCGGTCGTATGGCCACATCTGTAGCGAGCCTGCCCAAGGCTGTGCAAATGATGGGTGCATGTACGGCGGTGCACTGCCCTGTCCAGCAGAGGGCGTGCTCCCTCCAGGAGGCTGCTGGCTGCCACCACGCCCGCCGCGGCCACGGCGACGGCCGTTGGTGCGCTGGCTTGGCGCACCTGGGGGACGTTGCTGCGGCGTCGTCGGGTACCCCTGGCGTGATGTGGAGGAGGGCGCCGGCGGGCCATACGCAGCCTACTGCTGATGCGCGACGAGAGCCGTGGGCGGTGAGGGCGGGCGAGCGTCAATCTCCATCTCCTCCAGTAAGAGGTTGTCTGGGCCTCGCCGAACGTTGGGAACGGACGGTGCATCTTGAGAATCGACACCATGTGGCGGAATTTTCTGCTCAGCCCGCGAAGAAGGGTGAGGACCATCTGGCGATCACCGATGGGGTCGCCGAACTCGGCGAGAGACGCGGCCATGGTCTCCAGACGACGACAAAACTTGGTGATCGTCATGGAGTCTTGGCGGAGGTTGCGGAATTGTGTCTCGAAGAGGAGGGCGCGAGACTCCTTCTGGCCGAGGAACTCGTCCTCGAGATAGCACCATGCCTCATGCGCGGGGCGTTGTCAGATCATGAGCAACTGTTGCAGGTCGCCGGAGACGGTACCGTAGATCCACGTCAAGACGACACACTCAACCTGGAGCCATGCGGGGCGCTCTGGGAACATCTCATCATCGAGCACGTGGCGGGTCAGCGCGTACTTGCCGAGGACGGTGAGGAACATCCCGCGCCACTTGGTAGTGTAGGTGTTCGTGGCCTTGTCGAGGATGATGGGGATGAGCGCCTTCACGTTCACGACGGCGGTGACCTGCGCCCAGATGGCTTCGTGAACGGCTTCATACTCGGCGAGGGCGGCATTGCGGAGGCGGAGCTCCTCATCGCGGCGCTCCTTGTCGGCGCATGCAGCAGCCTCGGCGGTGAGGCGACGTTCCTCGGCGGCCTTGGCCGCAGCGGCGGCGGCCGCGTCTGTGGCGTCGTCATCCGCCATGGCTCAGCTGGATCGGCGACTGCTCCCGGTTGGAAGGGCGACGGGGCAGGCGGCCGGGAGAAGGATCGGCAGCCGTGCTGGCAAGGCAGGGCGCGCGATCAGGCACGGCGATCGGCAATCGGCGATGGGAGCAGCGAGCGTGGACCGGCGGCGCGCGAGGGAAGCGGAAGCGGATCGTAACTGCGTGATTGATACCATGTAAACGTGGGAATATTGATTGTATTCCAAATATAGATACAGGAGTACATATATATACACGCACTTGGGTGGCATGCAGGCCTACCACAATTGACGTGATTACATCCACCATTATAGGCCTAACTACATTAGTCTAACACTCAGATCTACAGTATAATATATAGGAGTATGTAGTAGTTAGCTCTTAGATTTAACAAGTGGTCTGCTGATCGCTCTTGACATTTAGGACCATCAGGAGTCAAATAGAATTGTGTCTTATAATAACATCACTAGCCGGTAGCAAATGCAACAGGTCAATAAAAAATACTCACAATATGTGTCAGTTGCTGCTAATTAACTACAGAGTACTCCCTTCGTCCCTAAATAGATGTCATTCTCGCTTCCCGAAAAGCCAACTTTTTAAAATTTCAGCAATTATATATTAAAATATATAAATAATTATGTTAAGTAATTAGTACCATCGGAAAGATCTTTAAGTCTAGTTTTTTAATAAATTTATTTAGAGATATAAATGTTGCATGTATTTTCTGTAAACTTAGTCAAAGTTAAAAAAGTTTGATCGGCAAGCATCACATAACGACATTTTTCTGGGACGGAGAGAGTACTAGCTGTTTCCTAGCTGCCGCTAGCTCCTCTGCCTTATTGTATATGCTTCAATTCGTGTTCGTCCCAATTACTCAAATCCATGATCCAAATAAAATCACATGCTCTGCGTGCGAAATTCACGAACCTCCATCCTCAATTCATGCCGAGCATATCTTTTATATACAATATCCAGTTAGATTATTCCCTTTGTGGTAGACTAACCTACCCAACCAATTTGGGATTTGAACCGCTTATAGAAATAAATATACTTGGGGTGGCAATATCAATGAATAGATCATTCAAATATTTATCATCGTACAAAATTCGAGTTGCAAAGCGATTATGTGAATAGTGGCGGGTTGCGTGGCTTTTGCGAGACGAATAATTTGCAGTCAAGCTAATTCATAGGTCCGTACGTTGCACAGTTTTCATTATATTTCTAACTTAAATTTTGCATGACACTGCGTGGATGATTGCATGCTATTATCCATCTATATTTGTATATTTTTATTATGGCAATTTTAGTGGTGTATTTTTTTTCCTTAGAATTACGGGAGTTCTCGAGAAGGTGGTGGAGCACAAGAAGTATCCTTAAGATGTGTGGAAAAACAAACCATTTAGTCTTTGTATGGATGTTATCGATTTATCTCAATTCACATATGTTGAAATAGATTAAGGTGAAATTTTGTTTAAATTATTCTCTAATTCACCGTGGCCTACACACACATGGATCAAAACCTTAGTAATGTGAATTATTATGCAAGTTAAAGCATGCGTCAAACTGTAATTCAAATAGTACACACTATAATACGTAACACATAAGAGTGTGAATTGGGTTTATTAATAATTAAGGCATGCATGTATAAAATGGCACTATATGTATATATAAGCCTCCAGATCTCCAGTATAAGTATATAATTAATACCTCTGATAGAACAGGCTTTAACCGTTGAGCGCTTGACATTATATTTACTCGACCGAGAGTCAAAAGTGATCGTACCCTAGGCAAGGTGCACGCAGAATAATGAAGTTGTCTCTGCTAATAATGCTTTTACTGGAAAAAAATGTTACAAATTTTATTTATTACTTGTCAAGCGATGCAAGGAAGGTATACTCTATGTACATATATATAACCGTAAGTACGTTCTCTGACGCAATGGGAGTGAATTATTCTTTAATCCCTTTCTTTCTTTTATTTACTGATCTTGTGTACTACTTGGTACTTGGTGTGCACGTTTGGCGTCGATGGGAGCGTTATTAAAACAAGAGGGGTATATGTGGTTTCGGTTCCACTGGCCTCCATACAAAAATGTGGGAGATGTGCTTCGGAGAAATGGTGGCACAATGTTTGGTACGGGAACGAAGACAAAAGCGGCAAATGAAGAGGAAGAAGAATGACAGAATATAGATGGACGACGTATAGTTTGTTGTACATGTACTATACCACCAATCCGTCCAAAAAAATACACTTATAACTTTATACTAGTTATAAATTATAAGACATTTTGTTTTTTCTAGATACATTGCTTTAACTATATATTTAGACATAATGTAAATCGATCTATGTGTATTAGCAAGGACTCTGTATCTAGAAAAGCCAAATTAAGGTAGTATAATTTGGAATGGATAGAGTAGCTAGAAGATAGAGAATCATAGAACTTCCAAAGCAGTTTTTAAATTGAACCTAGGGAAGCTTTTATCAAACTTTTTTTTTATTAATGAAGTGCTTATATGATGATTTTGTGAATCGATTATCTAAAACTAACTAGAGGCTGGCCTAACATACTAACTTCTCATGATTCAATTTTTATATAGTACTTAATTATATAATAAGAATCATTTTATGCACCTAACCACTTGTATACAAGAACCATCGGTCCCCAGTTCCCCACAAATTATGAATATGGAGCAGAGAATGAGAACCACATCCTCAAGTTACCACCGAATTTTTATAGTTGTCAGATAAGGAATCGGAACGTACGTGTATAGATATACTACAATGGGAAAAGAAAACGATTAGAGTTTGACTATCTAGTACAGTAGTCTATAGCTAGTGCAGGTGCAGCGTCGTATTCTAGCTTTGTCTCATCACTTCGGCATCATGGCTCGGTTGGTGTTCGTCTTTTGTGACCGTGTGAGTCATCATCAGTCAATAAGGCAAATAAGCCCCCCCCCCCCCCCCCCCCTGCAACTTTAATGGTACGGTGTGTTTGTCTCTAGCTACCTGGGCGGCATCGATCTCGTGTACTGCTGCAAGAACTTCAATGGTCGATCGATGGCATGTGTTGTTTCTGGCTCTGTCCCCCATTGCGTTGTGAGTTGTGACGACTACTGTACTGTATTTGGCACGCGGACGCATTGCATGCCACCAATGCTCAGCCTGGGCATTCGGTTAACCGAAACTGATCGGTTCCTCGGTTTTATAGAAATTTCGGTTACCTCTAAATCAAGAATCGATCGGCTAGTTCACATTATTAGCACCGAGTTAATTCGGTTTCGGTTAGTTCGGTTTCGGTTATGAGTGAACTAACCGAGAGACAATAGGTTACACGCAAAAGGAAAGGGGAAAAAAAGAGAAAAAAAATATGCTTAATGTCGAGGGCCTGCCGCTCCGCCACATCTCGCTCGTGGACACTGCGCCGCTATAGTCGCTCGAAGCAGCTCCTCCAACCTCGCAGAGCTGCCGCTGGCTGTAGCGCCTCGCTCCTATGCGTCGGCGCATCCTGCCATGCCTCAGCCCCGCGCGCCGTCGCCTGACCTCTCTGCCGCCGCTGGCTAGCTGCAGCAGGTCCCTGCGTGGCTGTTGCGTGGCTGCGTGCAATCGGCCAGTAGCTAGGAACTGGGAGCACAAGGGACAAAGGAGCTTCCGTGCGTGGTGGATCGAATGGGACAAGGGAGTGAGCTGAGAGAGAAGTGTGTTGCTGCTAGAGAGAAAGGCAAAGAGAAGTGTGGCGGCTGGGAAGGGGAGAGACGTGGGATGGGAATGAGATGAGGGATGTTTGATTCATATATATACCTAGGGTTTGAGTTAATGGGCCGTATAGATGGACTGAAAGTCTAGGTGGGCTTAAATTTGGTTCTTTCGGTTAACCGAGCTCAAGAACTGAACTAACTTAGTATATTTCGGTTATTTAGAAATAAGAACCGAATTAGGAACCAAATTTTTCGGTTAGTTCGGTTTCGGTTCCGGTTATTTTTGCCCAGGGCGAACCAATGCAATGCAAGGCGCAGCAGGAGCGATCGATCGTGTCTTTTCACCTGTTTCCCACGATCACACACGTAGTAGTACGCGCCACGCCGCTCTTGGCAAGGGAGGCCAGCAGCCGGCCGGCCCCGACCTGCCCGCACCAAACCTCATGGACTTGAGAGACGCATACCTTGGAATTTCGGCACACACACGCGTACTAGTAGACCGTAGACGTAGCCTTTGTCAGTTTGTCACTTGTCAGGTGTACTGGGATACTAGGCGCTAGACCGTAGAGACGTAGCCAGTTTGTCACTTGTCAGGTCTACTGGGATACTAGGCGCCTAGGAGTAGTATTTTTTTAATTACACGGTACAACACAGACGCTCAACACGTACGTACACTCACCCATATGAACACACGTACGCAAGCCCTACCCTTATGAGCACTTTCGAAGGACTGAGCCTGAGCCGGCATATCTTGAAGTTCACGAAGTCACCACAGACGTCTCGCTGTCGACGAGAACGTCGCCTACCACAATCCTCAATTAAATCCAGAATATGGTGTCGCACCCAGGATTCCTGGGTGGGAGCCCCCCAATCAATAGTCTTCGTCATTGCGCCGTGAACCCTTTGACGCCTAGGAGTAATATTGGTGTGTTTCCCGAGCACTAGTACAAAAAAGAAAGTTAAACGTCATCTCGCTAAGGCCTGCTCGGTTGCAACACAATTTTTGCCGAGCCAAAATATTTGAGCAGGTTTAAAAAGAAAATTGGCATATAATTGATTTGGTTTCAAAATTTTAGCAACACCTTCATAAAATTTGGCAAGACAATTTGTTTTCTCTTGTTGGCCGTAAACCAAGCACCAATATTGCTTACCTTACCAAAATATATATTGGCTTGTCCTAATATTGGTATACCCACATTTCGGATTGCCTAGAATGCATGACAAATATTGGTCTTCAACCAAGCACATCGTGGGCCAAATATATTGGGAGAAGGCCGTCCACAGAACCGGTCCAACCAAGGCAACAACGAGTTCGGTCTGTTCGTTTGGCAGGATTATTCACTGCTGGCTGATTTTTTGTGAGAGAAAAATACTGTTTCGGCTGGATTTAAGTCGGCTGAAAAGCCAAACGAACAGGCTGTCAACTTGCAGCACCTAGCGACTCCACGCCCTCCTATTTAGTGCCACGCATTCACTGTCCGACAAGGCCACATCACACTCGTTTGAAATGCCAAACTTCTTTTTTGATATGTTTTTTTTTCAAAAAATGAATTCATTTATGTACTATTTTAATGAAATTCTTGCGTTTCAAAAGATCTTTCCTTCAATATAACAGCAGGAGCTCCATCACACTCGTTTGAAATGCCAAACTTCTTTCCTTCAATAATGGTATATTACATCAGATAAATTCGTCGTGCTATTCATTCCAGTCACGCTCTAAAGATATTTAGCTTATAGAGCATTGGATTTTTTTTTTTTGCAATATATATAGTATGTGGTGAAGGAAACCAAGATCTGGTCTGCGTGCCGCGGAAGGCCTCGTCTCTAAAGGCAACATGTGGACTCTCTAGGCGGTAGGCAGTTCACACATCGACCCTCTTGCCCTCTCAATGCTGAAGCAAGCAGCTATGTTGGAGCCTGATATCTGGTTGTCTCACCATGTTTTCCATATATGCTGCAACTCAACACGGTGGGCCAGTTCAGCAGTGAGAGCAAGCCGATGTTGCTTGCACATGGTAGAGAAGTGGTTACAAGCTTCAATCCTGATTTTTGTCCACACTCTTATAGATATCCATTTTATGTCATGTTATTATTATATTTTATAAAGTTAGTCAAAAAAGTTTGACTGACATTAATTCTAGGAATTGATTTATTCAGAGATATAGGAGTATTATTTTTGAAGTTTTTAGACCCGTAACAACGCAGAGGCATATGCTAGTTAAAAAAACGCACCAACCAACATATTATGTATTAAATTATTTTATTATAAAAATATTTGGATTGCACAGTTGTTTATAAACTTATAATTTTGTGAGGAAACATAATTAAATGTAAATAAAATTGATTTAACGCAAATCATTCCAAATTTGAACAAAATTATAAAAAATAGAAAGATTTATGATATCAAATAGTTATACTATGAAAATATAATTGATAAATAATGTAATGATATGATACTTAGTTGACATCATAAATATTAAATCGTATAAAATTGGTCAAATTTGAGATGCTATAATTTTTCAAGATTCCTAGAATTACTTAATTTAGGCTGGGGGAGTACAATTTATAGAACATAGAGTATAATGTTTTTTAGGGGAGTATGGTGTTTATTTTCAAAGCAATATTCTTTTTGAGGGTGGATTTTTTTTTTTTTGACCAACTTCAAGGGTGGAGCTTGGTCATTGGCGCCTTGGCGGGCTTGGGCCATAGAGCGTTGCCGAACTTGGGCAGTTGGCCTGGCCCGCTTGGGCCATACTCCGTACTCGTAGAGTCGTACGGAGTAGGTGTTACTGGCCTATAGCACACGTAGCGCAGGAGATCCACTTCGCTTTGCCATCATGCAGGCTTGGCAGAAGCCACGAAGCATATTCCATTCCATCCGGCGCGCGAGACGCCAGGCTGACGTCGATGCCATCGCCGCCATCCCCATTGCCCAATCCCAATTCCAGTTCCGGCCGTCCTCCGCTCACCGCGACACGCACAGTTCCCGTCTGGCGATCCGTCCGGCTAGGCGGCTACTGACGTGTCGGCGCTGATGCCTCCCCAGTCCCCTCCCCACTATTATCGGCGTGACGAATTTAACTGATTGCGTGCCTGCACATGTGCACCGATGGACCTTTGCGTGTCAGATGCTTCGCCATCATCAAGGAAGGGAATCGATGACGCCGACTTGCCGAGGAGGATCGGAACGGAACAATCCCGTCCTCCTTGAGCCGTTTTTCCTTCCTTCCTCAGCTCGCAGATCCACCAACCAAAGATCGCAACAGTCCCCTCCGTCCTACCGCTAACGGCGGAAGTGGAGCTGCAGAAGACGGGAGAGAGAGACTGACGGCCTGGGTCGGGGGACACACAAACAAACATTCTCTGAATCGAATCCCCGTGGTGGCGGATGGAGTGGGACGACGAGTGGGTGGCCCCCGACAAGCTGCAGCACGCCGTGGCGTGCCTCCTCATCGCCCTGCTCGCCGCGGCGCTCGCCAGCCGCAGCGCCCGCCCCGGCCTCCGCCGCCGCGCCGCGGCCGTCGGCTCCGCGGCGTCGCTCGCGGCCGGCGCCGCCAAGGAGGCCGCGGACGAGGCCGGGCTCTTCGGCTCCGCCGGCGCCTCGCCCAAGGACGCCGCCGCCGACCTCCTGGGCGTCGCGGCCGCCGCGCTCGTACTCGCCCTGCTCCGCCGCCGCCACCGCCGCGACAGGAAGGCGCGCGAGGATGGGGACGCTCGTGACGGCGCCGCCGTCTCCATGGTCTGACTGTGACGGCCAGGTCTGCGACGGCAACTGCTTCGATTCGATCTGTTAAGGCTTTTGGCTACTGATCTAGGACTAGGAGTATTTCATGTCAAGATTGACGCAGCAGAATTTCATGCCTCTCTCTTATTGATTTGCTCGATCTGCTTTAGTGTACGTCTAAATCTTAGGAATATCTTATCTATTCATGAGCCACTCAATATTTTTTTTTCCATTGTGAGCAATGTTCAATGCGCGGTCTCAAAAAAAAAAGAAAAAAAAAAGCAGGGCCACTAAGGGTCTGTTTGCTACCTTGGCCTGTGGCCGGCCATAGCTCGGCTCGAACGGTACAACATCGCTTGTTTGTCTCCCGTTCCTTCTGAGCCAGGCGGAGTTGAGATCGTGTTTGATGCATGTACATAGATGGATACCGTGATCTTGCATACTCCTCTCTCTCTTGTTGACATTATGTCGAGCATTTTCCAGACGCTCCCGAGGTTGTCGCCGACGCAGACAAAGCTCGGCCTTCTGCCCATGGCGACGCAGGGCGAGCTCCACCCCTAGCCATGGTGGCGCAGGGCGAGCTCC
>CM039125.1:44032874-44218875 GCA_022036555.1 Microstegium vimineum
GGGCGAGCTCCAGCCCTAGCCATGGCGACACGACGAGCGAAGAATGGCAGCGCGGGGCGAGCTCCACCCATAGCCATCGCGGCCCGGGGCGAGCTCCAGCCCTAGCCATGGTGGCGCGACGAGCGAAGAATGGCGGCGCTGGGCGAGCTCCACCCATAGCCATCGCGGTGCGGGGCGAGCTCCAGTCCTAGCCATGGCGGAGCTCCAGCCTTAGCCATGGTGGCGTGGGCGAGCTTTGGCCCCATCGGCCAAGGAGACAGCAGCGGAGGCAGCGCGACAAGGAAGAAGGCAGCCCGTCGTCCGCGCGACGAGGAAGGAGCGGTGTCGCGGTGGGTGAAAGAGGAGTCGGAAGGTGAGACCGCCCACGGCCCACGAGAGCCACCTAGCGCTCCACTCGACCAGGCCCAATTTGCTACGCCAGATTTGGGCGTACCAATGGAGCCAGGCGGCGGGCTGCTTTGAGCAGCGTGCGAGCCGGGCTGGGAGAGACGAAAATGACCGCAAACACAAAAACGGGCTCCCAAGAGCGCAGCCGGGCTGTCCGGCCAAGAAAATATCAAAATGGCTAGATAAATCTACAATCTCTCACAACTATAAAGCGCAAAGATAAGACTTTCGCGGTGCGGCAAAAGTATCGTTCGACCGAGCGTCCGCGCCGTGCGACCTGTGCACAGAAGGAAAGAAAACGCGAAAAAAGGAAAGAAAACGGGACACAAGGAAAAAAACAGGACAAAAGTAAAGAAAATTGGGATAAAAGGAAAGAAAATGTCACTGTGTCGCAAGCCACCGCTCGTGCGAACCCCGCGCGTGGGGCGATTTTTTGCGCCGACATGTGGGTCCGGCTATCTCTTCGCACGCCCGCACCCTCTCCCGCACTCGACTCCCCTCGACGCTCACTAGGAGGGAAAAAAAAGAAGGGAAAATTAGTTCTATAGCACCCAAAGATCACGATATCCGGAAAATACCATCAAAAGTTTGTCGTTACGTAAAATAGTACTGAAAGAATGAACCGATACAATACCATTTTGTCACGTTCTGAGATAACGTTGTGAACTCCCGGTCACGGTTGTGACACCCTGTGTCAAGCTTGCATTAGGATCATCATTAACCACTAAGCACAACATTTCATTGCATTCATGTTTGCATATGCTATCATTTCATATGTGTGTTTATATGTTTTGAAACTAGAATTAAATAGGTGTTGTGTGCTCTATCTTGTGATCTATCTGTTTAGCTAAACCTTGCTATGCTTAGAGTAAAGTATGGTTTGCTTTATGTGTATTTACCCTGCTTAGTTAAGCTCAGTTTATCTGTTAAAGAATTAAAGTAATTCTTTTCTTAATTAGCTTAAATAAGTTTTTAATCCTCAACTCTTGAACTAATGGTTTTCAGAATTTATGATCTACATGAAAAAGGTAGAGAATAATATTCTGAACAACTTTGGTTTAAGTGTCAAAACTTAGTTTGGAGTTTTTGAAACTGTTTTGAAGCAAATCCAGTTTGAATCAAATAAAAGAAAATGAGAAAAGGAAATCAGAACCGAAACAGGTCGAGTACCGCTTTCGGCCCGCTCGGCCTCGACTGTCGCTTTATAGCGTGACGGACCGAGGGTCGACCGAACGACCCCGGGCCAGAGGCTCGATCAGCCAGCCGATCGACCCCCCCTTCCTCGACCTCGACCCCTCGAAGTGACGGACATAGGGTCGAACGAACGACCCCCGAGTCAGAGGCTCGATCAGCCAATCGACCCTCCCCTCGACATCGACCCCTCTCCCGCGCGCTCACCCGCAAGTCGCATAGCGCACGTGCCGCGCACGCCCGCGCGCACTCGCCCGACCGCGGCTGAACCGTACGTCGGCGTCGTCTGCCGCGTGGCCGACGATGCCTGACCGCGGATGTTGAACACGCCATCGCCGCCGCTGCGGCCCTGCACCGACATCGTTGTCGCCGACAGCCACTCGCTCTGTCTCAGTCGCGTCCGCACTCGCGGCCACGTTAACGGCGCTAGGACCGAGTCTGCACCGTTTTCCCGCCGCTGACGCCCCTGCTTCGTCGCCGCAGACCTGCCACCGCACTGCCGTGCGCCGCGCCGTCGTTTCACAGTAACGCCGCCGCAGTGCCGCGTCCGATCAGCTCCACGCCTCGTCCCTCTCACACTCGAGCGCGAATCCGCGCTAACGGCGCGTCGACCAAGTCCTGCTCTGCTTCCGCACACCGCAAACACGCCACCGCCGCCGCCACCGCCGCGCCATCGCATCACGGCCCCCACTGGCCGCGCCGGTCGGCCATGACCGTGCAAAGAGGAGCGCCTATACCTCCTCCACTTCCCACACTCGTCCGCACTCATCCTCACTCGCTCACTCGCTCGCGTTGCCCCTGTTCTCGCTGCGCCGAGCGCCAACAGCACCGCAAGCGCCCCCTTCTCAAATACACCACCACCCGAGCTTCTCTACTCGATCCATCTCACTCTAAGCTTTCGCCTTTGCCCCGCACACACGCTGCTCGCCTCGCTTTCACCAGCCGAACACTCCATCGCCAGAACGCCTCCGCCATTCCTTGGTTACGAGTCGCCACCGCACCGACCAATCGGTGTTCACTCTTCACCGTCTTGTCTCCGACGTCTCCATCTTCGTGGAAGCTTCACCAGAGTTAGCCGAGGTGAGAACGCCTTTCCCTAGCTTCAGTTCGACCTGTATCAGCACAGCATCGTTGGCCGTGCGCCATTGCCGCCGCTGCGGAGCTTGCACGTGGCCAGGGTTCCACAGAGCCTCTCCGGCTCAACCAACCCTCAAACCACACTCACCACATCACCACGATGCTCACGCAATCCTACGCCGAGTCTCGCATCGTCGGTGATCACCTCGCCGCGTCACACCGCCGTGCTGCACCGCCACCGCACGCCGCCGACCACTTCCACGGTCGCAACGGTTCAACCAACACCACCAGTTGACGCGCATTACCATTCCAAGCCTAGCACACCCAAACCCACTGCCGGAGACCTCACTGCTGGCGAGAACGCGTCGGTCAGCACCGTCCTCGGTTCCTTGCACGTCGACAGATGGACCTCGGGTTGACCGAGGACCCCGCCTGTCAGTCGCCCCGCACGCCTCTGCGTGTATCGAGCCGGTTTCCGAAATGAAATTCCTTTCCTATTTTCAGTAATGTGCTAATGCTTGTTTAATTTATATCTAGAGTTTGGTAAATCCTAAAATGGAGAAATCAATTTTGATAGACTCTATATGTTTTGATCTTTCTGTTAAAAGTATAAAAATGAATTTTGGAGAATGTCTTCAGTACTAATGTTTAATTAGTGGTTTTTGCTTATATCAAAGTTAATTGTGTTTCTGCTGTTTTCTTAGATTAATCCCTATGGTAAATATATGCATGTATAAATCCTGAAACTTTTTGTGGAATCCCTTTATGTCATGTTCTGTCTGAGAAAAATATCTTATGTGGTATGTTGTATGGCAGAAAAGATACTTGTAGTTCAAGTGTCCTTTTCTAAGGTTTTCCTTGGAAAACCATATAGAGTAGTTTATGTTTGTGTTGATCATGGAACCTTCTTGATAAATATGTTTCTAAGCATAGATTCTGCTAAAAATAAGTTATATCATGTTTTACCCTCTTTGCTATAGCTCTAGTTTTAAAGTGGCTTTGTGATAATTAATTTGTTAAATGCTTAGAATCTCTTTTAGTGTGCTAAATCTTGTTCAAGCATCATCCTTGCACCATCAAGTTATTTATTTATGCATTGCAATCATTTAGGATCCGTGGAGGAACACCAGGAGCCGACCCAGAGACAGAAGTCCAGGAGGTGCAGGAGCTAAACGAGGAGTACCACGAGCTCGACACTAACCTCCCAGAGTGCCCTGACCACCAGCCCTCCACCTTCACTCAAAGCAAGCCCGGAGCATCCTTAAGCCTCCCAATATTTACAATTAATCTACTTGAGTATTTTATACTGTGATGCATTAGGTGACAGGAGTTGTTTGAATCCCAAATTGATGCATTACTTTCCTTGATTATTGTTTTACCTACCTTGTTACCCTGTTAATAAAAGTAAAAGCAACCGCTTAGTCTGCTTAGAATAATGGTTACATTTATATTTATGTTTCGTGTTATCCCATGGGGGTAATACTATCACGGTTGGCTATATTTTTGCTATCTGGAAAGAACCAATGGTACTAATGAAATGCGGTCAACTGGAAGGCAAGTGCACCAAGTGGTTTAGACTTGGGGGCAGTCCGTCCGTTGGATCGTATAGGTTTGTACACGATGGTGGCCCTCTTACATCTTTGAATGCACCCTTTCACATAGGGGCCGTCGGGAGTGTCGACCCCGAAGCCGAGTAAACACTGTCCGGGCCGACTCTCAGCCTACTGTGAGCACCCTCTAGTTTGTAGATACGACCTGCCCCGTGGTGGCCAACTGATTTCTACAATTGGGTGGACTACTCTGAGATCGCGGCGGTTACCACCTGGACTTTGTTGAGCGGTAACCCAATGCATGGACCCGACGGGGAAAGTGTGGGCGTGTGTTAAAGTTAATCTTGCCAGCTGGTTGTATATCGATTCGAATTGCCGCCCCCACTGGATATGGGAGATTATGCTGAGCTTCACCACGGTACAACTCCATGTGACATCGTAATGGTTCTACTAAAATATTGATGAAGGAATTGGATATATGTTATTATATTGTTTGAGTAGATCAAGTGTGTGCTCTAGTACAGGTGCAAACCTAGAGATAATAATAATAGGATGAAAAAAATGGTTGTTCTCTAATCTTTTGTTTCTTCTTGTTCGCTTTTCCGCAAAAACAAGTTTACCCAGATCCACATATATAGCCTTGCATAGCCTTGGAGTCTTTATTTTCAGTTAGACGGGTAAGTCTAGCTGAGTACATTCCCGTACTCAGGGTTTATCCTGTTTGTTGCAGATGGCCAAGTATACTTCGGCTATTGTAAGCATTGTCTCTATCCTTTCGAAGGAGAAGAGGAGTAGGACTTGGGCAAGGTCTTCTACGAGCTCATCTTTTGCTGTTGTTGGACATAACCTCGTGGGCACCCTATCTTTTAATGATTTAAGTGTGGAGTAAAACTTTGGGTTCAGTTTCAAAGAGTGTTTTATTTGGCCACTGGTGTTGTGGCGTAAGTACTACTTTTATTTGAAGCAAAGTGTTGTAATAACTTTATTTGTACTTCTAGTATTTTTGGTTTATTTGTGGCTTGTTCGAATGTGCATACCTGAGTTTCCACAATCCTCGATTGTTAGAAATCCTTCGAGATTTCTGGACTACCGGGATTATATGGGCTCAAGTGCTTTAAGTGGTAGTTAAATCAGCTACTTTGATACTTGATCTCTTATAATTTGGACGGTTCCGTCACAGCTGGTATCAGAGCTGAGTTCAGGTATCCTCATTCGTTTGAGCAACTTTCTTAACAAAACGGGTATTTCAAAACTATTTTTATAAACTAATTTTGAAACTTGGGTGCCAGAGTCTAGTCCTTAGCCCTATACTAGGAAATCAGGTGGCTTAGTTATACTAACTTGGTTCAGGGTTTTGCTCATGCTGGATCTTTGTAATTTACCAGGATATCATTCTTGGGAAGGATGATATTAGGTTTGAAAATCGCATTGAAAACTATTTGGGAGATGTGAGAGTAGACCTTCCAACCGTTGGTCAAGGGAAGTGACATCTTGTTACTTAAGGATATGCGGGCTTTTACGCGAACATATCCAAGAAGTATGAAATGTTGGGTGGGTTTTCCGAGCTTGGTGCATAAGGTTTTGGTATCTAACTGGTATGTACTTAGTGCGTATCAGGAAGTGCCCGGTGATTTCCTGCATTGGGTTGTGTTCTTTTTTTTGGGCTGAGATGAATTTTCTGCAGGTACACTAACTACGCAACCGTGTAGAACAAATAACTGCGTAATGAGAGATCGTCTTGCCACCGACTAGAACGTTAGGACTTACGAGTCATTCTAGTTGAGTGAGAACGTATTTACGATCATGCATCATGTTTATATTCTTGTACCATGTCATCCCTCCCCTTAAATGGTAATCATCCCCTTTTGATAAAAATGACCAACTTAATATTTGTCTCACGAGAGTCGAAACCCCTTTTCTTCAGATGCCTCGTACCCGTCTGACAGCCAGGAAAGCAACCGGAGGAGCAGGAGTCCCTCGCCACCCGTTGGCAAGGAAGATAATCAGGGAAAGTTTTTGACGTACTTTGGGCTGCCGACCATCCTTTAGCGAGTTTTGCACGCCATTGGGTATTCCGAGGGCAGTGAACCCAAGTACTCTCGGCAGAAGCAGCAGTATGGTCAAGATTCTCTAGTTCAGGTTGAGATCAGAGTGAAAGCTCTGGAAGGAAGGCCCGACTGGGTAGGATGGACGATCGTTACCAAGGGAGCTTGTGCTAAGGATGGAGCCAACAGGGCAGCATACCTGGTGCTAAAGGACATCATCGCTCGTTTTCAAGCAGATCTGGCAGACGCATGGCCGAGAGTGTTCCCACGTGGACCAGCTTTTCCTGTGGATTGGATGCAGACTGAGGAGACAGCTCTGACAGGAGACGAAGAGGAGCTTTTCTTTTGTGAGACCCCAGCCATGGGTGCCACTGGAGCTCTTCTTGGTACTTATGAGAGTCTGGAGCGCAGTCTGGCAGATGTTGCAGAGATCCACAACGCCGCGATGGAGAGTAAGCGCCAGCTGCAGCAGGAGTTCGAGACAGTCGTCGAGACCCTTCAGGCAGAGTTAGCTCAGATGACTCTGGAGCTCAATCAGGCTCAGACTAGGTTGGAGGAGGAGATCGCTGCTCGCGTGGTCAGTGAGCAGTTACTTCTCGAGGCTACCAACTCCAGGAATGAAGCTTGGACCGAGTCTGAGGACCTGCAGAACAGAGTTGCAGAGTTAGAAGGGAACCTCAATGGACAACAGGAGTACATCGATAATCTGCACGAGGCTTTCCACGCTCTCCACCAGCAGTAGGCAGCAGCAGCAGCTGAAGCCGCCGAAGCACCTGCACCTGAGGAGCTCGAGCCACAAGATGGAGTGATCCTTGGTCCCGACTCACCGAACGAGGTCTTCGCCGGCGAGCCCTTCTACGACGACAACCTCGACGACAACATCAGAGAGCATGACTACTCCGACGGTTACTGAGCGCTAGATTAGGAGCTGATCTTCCGCGCAAGGAGCTTTTGTATCATGATGCTGTTTAAGACTCTGTTTAATTTGGAATTTAAGTCCAGGCGTGGTTCTGGCGAAGGATTTGGAATGTTATTTGTATGTTTATGACGAGCAATTAATTCTGTGATGTTATGTGGAAAGATGAATAATTATATCTGGTTGTGTGCTTAATGTTACATTTTGTACAACACGGTATTTATTCATTTTTCAATATAGCATCACCTAATTGGTTCTTGTTAATGGGCTATACAGATGACGGCTAACACTCGTCGCACCAATCGGGGTGAGGGAGAGGCATCCCAGAGAGAGGACCTGCCACCACCACCACCACCTCCAATGACACCGGAAGCATTCTTTGGCCAGTTCTTGGGTAGCCAAAGAAGTGTAGAAGAGATACAGCGGCAAATGAATGAAACATTGCGCAACATCGCTGCCAACACAGCTCAGCAACACAGGAAACAGTAAGGGGCCGCACCTAATCAGTACAGTTGCTACAAGGATTTCATGGACACCCGCCCCCTGATCTTCAAGGAAGCTACTGAACCGTTAGAGGCTGATGAGTGGCTGTACTCCATGACACAGAAGTTTCGGCTTCTGCGTCTGACGGATGAGCTGAAGGCAGAGTATGCCGCGCACAGTCTGGAAGGACCATCAAGCATCTGGTGGTCCCAGTACCGTGATAACCTGCCTGTTAGCACTGCAGTTACATGGGACTTGTTCTCCACAGCTATGTGCCGTCACTACATTCCAGACGGTGTGATGGAGATGAAGCTTACCGAGTTCATGAGACTATCACAGGGTACCAGATCAGTAACGGAGTACCTCACCAGTTTCAACAGGTTGGCTCGCTATGCCACTGACTTCGTCAACACTGACGCCAAGAAGATCGCCAGCTTCAAGAGGGGCATGAATGCGGCTCTTCTATCCAAGATGAGAAACAGCTACCGCCTCGCTTTTAGCGACTTCATCAGTGATTGCTTGAATCAAGAGACCAATGACAACAGGTTGCTTGCAGAGACGCGTCGTCGCATCCCGGAGGGAGGATCCCACCAGAATAGGGGTCCCAATGCTTCAAGGCTAGCGTTTCGTCCACCACAAGCTGGTGCACGTTTCCGACCACCTCAAGGGAAGATGACCAATGCTCGTGCTCGTCCCGCCTACCAGAGACCCTTCACTGCACCCCTGCAGCAGAATAAGGGTAAAGCCGCACCACCTACAGCTGGAAGTCAGAAGACGTCGTATGTGGTAGGGCCGTGCTTCAACTGCGGACAAACTGGTCACCTGTCTCTTCTGCACGAAGCCCAGAAAGCAGTTCAGCTATCCCCAGAAGCCTCGCACAGGGAATGTCCATCACACCACCTTGGAGGAAGTACTAGAAGGAGAACCTATCACAGCTGGTATGTTTCTTGTTAATCAATGTCCTGCAGTTATCTTGTTTGATTCTGGAGCATCGCATTCATTCGTTAGTGGGAACTTCGTGTTGCGAAGTCAACAGAAGGTGGTAGAATTGGAAAAGGAGTATCAAATTAGTGCAGCAGGAGCTGTCCTATATACTCGTAAAATGGTAAAGGATGTAGAAATTACCATGGGGACGACATCGATATATGTCAACCTCATCGTAATACCTGAGCTAGGTCTAGATGTAATTCTTGGTATGGAATGGATGAAAGCTTGGAAAGTGCATCTAGATATAGCCCAACGAGCAGTAACTATCACCAACCTACGGAATGGAGTTACCTTCGGAATCTTCTTACCTAAGAATCCAAATCAGCTGGGAGTCATGTTTGCTATCACTGCAGAGTTGTTGGATAAGATTCCTGTAGTTTGTGAGTTTCTGGATGTGTTTCCTGATGATCTTCCAAGGTTACCCCCAGACAGAAATGTCGAGTTTGCTATAGAGCTTGCTCCCGAAACAACACCTATATCTAGGAGACCATATAGGATGCCACCCAACGAGTTAGCAGAACTCAAGAAACAACTCCAGGAGTTGCTGGAAAAGGGTCTGATCCACCCGAGTTGTTCACCGTGGGGATGTCCCGCCATCTTTGTGAAAAAGAAGGATAAAACCTTAAGAATGCGCGTGGACTATCGCCCTCTCAATGCAGTTACCATCAAAAACAAATATCCGTTGCCGCGGATTGATTTGTTGTTTGATCAGTTGGCTAAAGCAAAAGTGTTCTCCAAGATAGACTTACGATCTGGTTACCATCAGATTAAGATCAGAAAAGAAGATGTGCCCAAGACCGCTTTTTCCACAAGATACGGTCTCTTTGAATATCTAGTGATGTCCTTTGGATTGACAAATGCGCCTGCGCATTTCATGTACTTGATGAACTCAGTGTTCATGCAAGAGTTGGATAAGTTTTGTGGTGGTTTTCATCGATGACATCCTGGTATATTCGGAAAATGAGAAGGACCACGCAGAACACCTGCGTTTAGTGCTGAAACAGTTAAGAGAGCATAAACTTTATGCCAAGTTTAGGAAGTGTGAGTTTTGGTTGACCAAAGTACCTTTTCTAGGTCACATCTTGTCAGCCGAGGGTATCTCAGTGGACCCCTCAAAAGTGCAAGAAGTTATGAATTGGAAAGCACCCGTTAACGTGCATGAGGTTCACAGCTTTTTAGGATTGGCCGGATACTACCGTTGTTTTATCCCGGACTTTTCTAAGATAGCTAAACCTATGACAAGGTTAACACAGAAAAACAAGAAGTTTGAATGGAGTATAGAGTGTGAAACAACGTTCTGTACCTTGCGGACCCTGTTAACAACTGCACCAGTTTTGGCACAACCAAATCTGGAGGAACCTTTTGATGTGTTTTGTGATGCATCAATCATTGGATTAGGATGCGTGTTGATGCAGAATGGAAGAGTCATTGCTTATGCCTCACGACAACTTCGATCTCATGAAGAGAATTACCCGACCCATGACTTGGAGTTAGCAGCAGTCGTGCATGCTTTGAAGATATGGAGACACTACCTGATGGGTAATCTGTGCCACATTTTCACTGATCATAAGAGTTTGAAGTACTTGTTTACCCAATCTGAATTGAACATGAGGCAGAGAAGATGGTTGGAGTTAATCAAGGATTATAACTTGGAAGTGCATTATCATCCTGGAAAAGCAAATGTTGTAGCAGATGCTTTGAGCCGCAAATCTCATTGCAACTTGTTGCAACCTTTGTTAGAAGATGGTTTTGATCTAATGCACCCCTTGGTCCTAAATAATATTGTTATCAAGTGTACCTTGGATAGTGATATTATTGATGGACAGAAATCGGACAAAGAGCTTGTGCAAATCAAACGAAGGCTAGAAACCAGTGAATCTCTGAATTTCAAAGTGGATGAGAAAGAAATTCTATGGTTCAATCAGCGTTTGGTAGTACCTAAGGATCAAGTCTTGCGAGATAGAGTTCTCAATGAAGCACATAACTCTAAGTTGTCGATCCACCCTGGTAGTAGTAAGATGTATCACGACCTGAGGACAAGGTATTGATGGTCTAAAATGAAGTTGGATATTGCAGAATATGTCGCAAAGTGCGATACGTGTTGTTGCATCAAGGCAGTACACCTGAAACCTGCCGGTTTGTTACAACCTCTTTCTATACCTGAATGGAAGTGGGAAGATATCAGTATGGACTTTATCACAGGTTTGCCTACCACTCAAAAAGGAAATGACTCTATATGGGTTATCGTTGATCGCTTAACAAAAGTCGCTCACTTCATACCAGTCAAGGTTACTCATCGACCACATCAGTATGCCGAGCTTTATGTTCAGAATATCTTAAGGTTGCATGGTATTCCTAAGACCATCATATCCGACAGAGGATCATAGTTTATCGCTCGCTTTTGGGAGCAGTTACATAAAGAGTTGGGAACAAAGTTGATTCGAAGTTCTGCTTATCACCCTCAAACCGATGGACAAACGGAACGAGTGAATCAAGTGTTGGAAGACATGTTGAGAGCATGTGTTGTGTCAGCAGAAGGATCATGGGAAAAATGGCTACCTTTGGCGGAGTTTTCTTATAACAACAGTTACCAAGAAAGCATTAAGATGGCACTGTTCGATGCTTTGTATGGACGCAAGTGTAGAACCCCTGTCAATTGGATTGAATCAGGAGATAAGGGATTCTATGGTACGGACTATGTGAAAGAGGCAGAAGAAATAGTCCGCACTGTTCAACAACATATCAAGGCAGCCCAATCTCGACAGAAAGGGTATGCAGATCAAAGGAGGAGACCTTTGGAGTTTCAAGTTGGTGACTATGTGTACCTTAAGGTATCACCAATGAGAGGCGTCCGTCGCTTTGGAATTAAAAAGAAGTTAGCACCCCGATATGTTGGACCTTATCGGATCGTCGCCGGGAAAGGTAAGGTGGCTTACCAAGTACAGTTACCCCCAGAGATGAGTACCATCTTTCCAGTGTTCCATGTATCTCTGTTTAAGAAGTGTCTTCGAGTTCCAGAAGAAGAATCTGTTCCAAGTTCAGACATCGTAATCAGATCAGACCTGGAATACTTTGAGGAACCAGACAAGATCTTGGATACAAAGACAAGAGTCACCAGGAATCGAGAAGTGAAGACTTTCAAAGTTCTTTGGAGTCATCATGGTCCCAATGATGCAACCTGGGAAACCGAAGCCTACCTAATCGCAAACTACCCCGTCTTTTATAATAAATGGTACTAAAACTCAAATCTCTGAAGAATCATTGCCCTAGTTGGTTTCGGTGATTAACGATAATTAGAGATTATTATGGCTAACATGTGTTTTGCAGAGGCTATGTGTAGCTTAGCCATAGTGATTAACAAGAATGGGCATTAATGGTCATCACTTAGCCCCCAAGATGGATATCGTTTCGGATTTCAAGGAGACATGATGAAGATCCTAGAATGATAGGCTAAGTGCCATAAGGTGATGAAGGGCACTTAGAAATAGATAGGGCTTCTCTTTTTATCTTTGACCGTACTATTAAGAGGGGTTGAGATTAGTAGCTTGACTTAGGAAAGCTTCATGACTTAGGTGTGGTGCACACTTGACTTCCTTAGCTCTAAGCAAGCCTATGGTGACTGTAAGATAGCCTAGAACAACTTCCATATTCATCGCGACGAAAAACGAAGTTGATAGAACTGTTTTCTGGGCGTCGGACAAAGGCGCCGGACGCTGGGTGGTTGAGTCCACAGCGTCCGTCGACCTTCCAGTGGAGATGTTTTCTGGCTAAGTTTTTTCAGGGTCCGTCGGACGCTGTCCGTCGGCCAGGCGTCGAACGCTGGGAAGAGCGTCCGTCGACCTTCCAGAGAGGGTGTTTTTCAGCCCGAGCCAGAGTGTAGCGTCGAACGCTGGGATGAGCGTCCGTCGCCCCAGTGACGTAGCGTCCGTCGCTGGGAATAGTGTGTCAGAACTAGCCGTTGGGCAGGGCGTCGGAGCGTCTGTCGCCTAGGCATCGGAGCGTCCATCGCCCAAACTATGAACAGAACTAGCCGTTGGGCATGCGACGGACCGTCCGTCGCCTAGTCGACAGAGCGTCCGTCGCCAACTTAAGTTGCCAGCCCGAGGCAGTTTTCAGAGGGTCTATTTATAGCCCCTCCCACTTCTCTCCCACCTAGCCTTTGCTCATTCGAGTTGCTGAGTTTGTTGAGAAAGTTTGGGAAGAGAGCAAGAGCCCTAGAGAGAGAGAGAGTGATTCGCGAATCCATCCATCCTCTCCTCTAGTTCATCCAAGAGTTCAAGTGTGCATCCTCTAGTTGTGAAGCTTGAGTGAGTCAAGCGAAGATCGAGGCTTGTTACTCTTGGTGATCGACATCACCTAGACGGTCCGGTGGTGCTCGGAGGAAGGTGATCGCCGGAGGATTGTCGATAGCCCTTCTCCATCGACGTTTGTGATCGGTTGTGGGCGATTCACCGAGCCAAAGTGGCAAAGAATCAGCCCGTAGAGAGCACTCATCCCTTGCGCGGGATTGAGGGGGAGCTATACCTTGAGAGGTGCTCCAACGAGGACTAGGGGGAGTGTCGACTCCTCGATACCTCGGCAAAACATCGCCGTGTCAAGCATCTCTTTCCCTAGCTCTTTATTACCGCATTACTTTCCGCACTTGTCTTCCAATTCATACTAGAATTGTGTAGGAAGTTTTTGCTTTCCATTGACTTGCTACCGCTTTCTAGCTAGGACACACAAGCGGTAGGCACTAGGGGGTTAATTGGCTCTTTATAGGTTTAATTCTTGTTTAGAAATTAAAAAGAGCTCAATTCACCCCCCCCCTTCTTGGGCATCTTGATCCTTTCAATTGGTATCAGAGGAAGGTTTGCTCTAAATTAGGCTTCACCGCCTAGAGCAAGATGTCCCATAGGGATGGACCACCTCCCATGTTCGATGGAGACGACTTTCCTTATTGGAAAGTTCGTATGGAGGCCTATCTAGAGGCCGTTGACATGGGCGTGCTCAAAGCCGCCACTAAGGGAGGCACTCTCTTCGCGGAGGACCTCAACTTTGATAAGCACAATGCCAAGGCGAAGAACATTCTCTTTCGTGGCATTAGCAAGGATGTCTTCAACCGAGTGCGTAATGCCAAAGACGCATTTGAGTTGTGGACCACTATTTGTGCTCTTCACGAAGGCACAAAGAGTGAGCGTGAGGAACGCTATCACTTGGTCATGGCTAAGCTCAATTCTTTTTCCATGCATGCAAATGAAAATGCAAATGAAATGTACTCATGACTTAACATTATTGTAGAGAAATTGAATGGGCTCGGTCTCAACCAAATGGCACCGGCCGATGTGGTGCACAAGATCCTTTGTGTCTTGCCCATTGAGAAGTATGGTCACATCGTCACGGTTCTTCACCAAGGAGATCTCTCCGCCGCTACACCAACACAAATCTTGGGCAAGATCAATGCCCATGAGATATACATGAAGATTGGTGATGGTGGCTCTTCTTCATCCTCCAAGAAGAAAGAAAAAGAGAATGAGGAGAAGAAGGACTTGGCACTCAAGGCATCCTCCTCGGAGAAGCACAAGATGCAAGTCATGTATGAGAGTACAAGCGATGATGAGGATGATGATGACCTCGCTCTCATGGTGAAGAAAACAACCAAGATGTTGAAGAAGCTAAGCAAGAATGGAGTCAAGTTTGACTCAAAGAAGAAGAAATTCTTCACAAGCTCTTCAAGAAAGCCTCTCTCCAAGATGGATTGCTACAATTGTGGCAAACTTGGACACTTGGCTCATGCTAGCCCCGAAGAGAAGAAAGACAAGTACAAGAACAAGAAAGCAAACAACAAGTTCAAGTACAACAAGGGCAACAAAGATGAGTCAAGTGATGAGGAGAAGAAGGATGACAAGCCATTCAAGAATAAGAAGAATGGCAAAGCCTACATTGTTGGTGATTGGCTCACCGACATTGAAGACACAAGTGACTCATCCGGAGATGAAAGTGAAGAAGAGAAGGTGGCCGCCTTGGTGATTGGGTCATCTACTCCACCGCCACCCCCTCCATCATCTCCGGGCTCATCCTCTACACACCTATGCCTCATGGCTAAAGGTGACAAAAAGGTACAAAAAGAGGATAGTGATGATGAGGCTAGCTCTAGTGATGATAGTGATGATGAGTTTGAGGTACCTTCCTATGATAAGCTAATTGTAATTTGCAACAAATATACTAAGCTCATTAGGAAGTATAAAGCTAAAAGTGAATCACTAGAGAAAGCCAACGATAACTTGCATGCTAAACTTGATGACTTGTCTAGTGCTAATGATGATTTGAAGCTTGAGAACAAAACTCTCTCATCTAGCACTAGGGAGCTCAAAGCCTCACTCAAGCAAGCTAATGAGAAACATGATAAGCTTGAGAGGTCAACACAAGAGCTCCATACAAGATATAACTTGCTAAAAGGTGACTACAACCAAGTTAAGAATGAACATGGTACACTTGTGATAGCTAATGAATTGCTTTCAAATAATCTTGCTACACATGTTGCTATTAACCCGGTTGTTAAGTGTCATATAGCTACTTCTTGTGAAGACTTGCTTGATGAAGTTGCTAGTGAGCAAAATGCTAAGTGCAAGGGCAAGAAGGTAGTTGAGGCCGAAAAGCATGATGACTATGTGAAGATGAGGCAAGAAAACTCCAAGCTCAAGGAAGAGCTAATCAACCTCAAGGCAAGCAAGCCATTCACTATCAAGTCGGCCAAGCAAAATGACAAAGATGCAATGACCTTGATTAACTCTCTCAAAGAGGAAAATGCAAAGCTCAAGGTTGAGAAGATCAAGCTTGCAAGTGGATTGGAGAAGCTCACCAAGGGCCACAACCTCCAAAGTGAGCTCTTGATGAACACTATCATGAAGACTGACAAGACCGGTATTGGGTTCAAGGAGAACCAAATCATGAAGGCCAAAGTCAAGATAGAAGCCAAGAACTACTACAAGAACAAGGCCATGAGAAACAACTATGACACACCAAAGCCCAAGCCCAAGAAGTGCTATGGATGTGGTCAAGAGGGTCATTTTGAATCCCAATGCAAGACTCCACCTCCCAAGACCTTGCCCTAGCACATAAGGCCTTTCGCTCATGATGCACACTTCATCATCAACAAGGACTCCAAGGGTAGACCCCAAGTTGTGTTTCTCGGTCCTAAGATGAAGAACAAGCCCAAAGTGCTATGGGTTGCTAAGGAGTTGGTGGACAAGGCTATGGGACCTCGCCAAGTGTGGGTTCCCAAACAACAAGCTTAACTTCAAGTTGCTTGTGTGTAGGTGAACTACAAGACCGGTGGAAGTCATTGGGTGATTGATAGTGGATGCACTCAACATATGACCGGTGACTCCCGGATGTTCACCACACTTGAGGAAGATTGTGAAGGGCAAGATAAGATTACCTTTGGGGACAATTCAAAAGGCAAAGTGCAAGGCCTAGGAAAAGTGGCAATCTCAAATGATCAATCAATATCAAATGTCTTGCTAGTACAATCTTTGAGCTTCAACTTGCTATCGGTGGGACAACTATGTGATCTTGGTTTCCAATGTCTTTTCACTCCAAATGAGGTAGTTGTGTCCAAAATTGAAGATTCATCATTGATATTCAAAGGGTTTCGGCACAACAATCTCTACCTAGTGGACTTCACCTCAAATGAAGCTAGTTTGCAAACATGTCTATTCTCCAAGAGTTCTTTGGGTTGGCTATGGCATAGAAGATTAGCTCATGTGGGAATGTCAACTTTGAAGAAGCTTGTCAAGGAGTTGGTTAGAGGTGTGAAGGATGTTGTGTTTGAGAAGGACAAACTTTGTAGTGCATGTCAAGCCGGCAAGCAAGTGGCAAACACTCATCCAACCAAAGCTTTCATGTCAACCTCAAGAGTTCTAGAGCTACTTCACATGGATCTATTTGGACCTACCACCTAATCATGTGTATAGGTTGTCCAAGGCACTCTATGGATTGAAGCAGGCTCCAAGAGCTTGGTATGAGAGGCTAAGGGACTTCCTACTCAAGAAGGGCTTCAAGATCGGGAAAGTGGATACCACACTCTTCACCAAGGTGCTAGATGGAGAGATCTTTGTTTGCCAAGTGTATGTCGATGACATTATATTTGGGTCAACAAACCAAGATCATAGCAAGGAATTTGGTGCATTGATGTCCAAGGAGTTCGAGATGTCGATGATTGGCGAGCTAACCTTCTTCCTTGGCTTCCAAGTGAAGCAATTGAGGGAGGGCACCTTCATATCTCAAGAGAAGTACACGTATGATGTGCTCAAGAAATTCAAGATGGAGGATTGCAAGCCAATCAAGACCCCAATGCCTACTAATGGGCATCTCGATCTCGATGAGGGAGGTAAACTGATTGACCAAACTCTCTATCGTTCTATGATCGGTAGTTTACTTTACCTCACCGCATCTAGGCCGGATATCATGTTTAGTGTGTGTATGTGTGCTTGGTTTAAAGCAAATCCTAAGGAGTCACATCTTTGTGCGGTCAAAAGAATCCTTAGATACTTAAGGCACACCCCTAGCATGGGTCTTTGGTATCCCAAAGGAGCTCCCTTCCAACTAGTTGACTATTCCGATTCGGATTACGCCGGGTGTAAGGTTGATAGGAAGAGTACCTCCGGCGGGTGCCACATGCTAGGAAGATCACTTGTTTCTTGGTCCTCAAAGAAGCAAAATAGTGTGGCATTATCAACCGTCGAGGCGGAATACATTGCCATGGGAGCAAGTTGTGCACAAATCTTATACATGACCCAAACACTCTTTGATTACGGCGTGTTTTTAAAAGAAGTTCCACTTTTGTGTGATAATGAAAGCGCCGTAAAGCTTGCAATCAATCCGGTTCAACACTCTCGCACCAAGCACATAGATATTCGCCATCACTTTCTTAGAGATCATGTGGCTAGGAAAGACATAAAACTAGTTGGAGTTAAGAGCGAAGATCAATTGGCGGATATCTTCACTAAACCACTCCATGAAACAACCTTTTGTAGGTTGAGAAGCGAGTTAAATGTGTTTGATCACTCTAATTTCACTAAAAGATGAGTTTGTGTGAACCATGCATTCATATGTAATATAACATGTTTAATTTGTTAATGCACATAGGCTTGGCTAACGCGGTTAAGATAACCGCCCTCAAAGCGTGTGACAAAGCTTAACCGTGGTTTAAACTTGCAAGCAACCTAGATTCAAATTTCGTATTGCATAGCATATGCATGTGTGTTGTTTGTCGTTCCTTTTCGGTTAAGTTTGAGCATCCTCTGTGTTCGTCCACTTAGGGGGAGCATTCCAAGATCAAGACACTTCTATACCCCTCTTGTGGCCATATGATGTCTCCTTGGTGCTTCCATTCGAATATTTTGAGCTAAAACTAAATTTAAGCCTATGGCAAACTATTTGAAAATGAGTGTTTGAGAGATGGTTCTCATATCAAGTCCAATCAGGTGTTATTTGGATCTTTTTGGGATTGGAACTTGGTTGGGAGAAAGACGCAAAAACAAAATTTGAAAAATTCCATTTAAAAGGCGTCGGACGCTGCCGACGGACGCTCGGTGTCAATTGCCTCAGCGTCCGTCGCGATCGTCCGGAGATTAAAGTTGCCTGCTTACAGGGCGACGGACGCTACCCCCAGCGTCCATCGCGGTCAATGCGCTCGGGCGTTTTAAATATGTTCTGGAAGCCCGACGGACGATACCGTCGGACGCTCTCCGAGCGTCCGTCGCATACTGACGGAGCGTCCATCGCTCCGCGTCGGAGCGTCCGTCGTGAACTTATGGCACAAATTTTTTTTAAAAAAAACTCTCGTCTCTTCTCTGTTTCTCCCAATCCGTTTTCCGTCCGCCGCCGCGCCGTGTCAAACCCTAGCCGCCATTTCATCGTCGTCGGTTGTTCCTCCACCCAGCGCCGCCATCCCTGCCCTACGCCGCCACTCCTCCCAGCACTGCGCCGCCGCCTGCCCCTGCGCCACCGCGCCACCACTCCACTCCGCGCCAGAGCCTCTCCACCCTGCACCGCCGCCGCGCCTGGGCTTTTCCCCCCATCGCCGCCGCTCCCCTGCGTGATTCCAGCAGTGCAGGACTCACTTTGCCGAGGAGCTCTCCTCCAAGGCTCTGATCAGAGGTTGATCGATCTCGTTTGCATGTCAAGGTGAATTTCAACTCCTATGACTTTCCCTCTGATTTGCAAATCACCTCGCCATTCTCTATCACCACCCTAAACCCTGCATTGCCTTGTTAGTTTGTGGATTGCGGATAATCGATCGAGGGATCTCTCCTTCTCTCTTCTTTTGGTCAGGGTTCAAGGTATGGCAGTTGAAACTTCGATCTATCCTTACCTAATTTCATGATTCTATAGACCCTCTCCTCTATAGCTAAATGCTTATGGTTATACTCCTATCTATCTCACGAGCAGGGTCAGTTGATCAGAGAATCAGAGGGTCAGTTGAGCAGTGGCAGTGAACTCGGGGCAAAGCCCGTGAGTACGGATCGAGGCAAAGCCTCGCAAGGACAGTCCAGGGCCGGCGTGCCACTCTTGCAGTTTGTGGTTCTGAGGACAGTCAGGGTTTCAGCTTCAGTGGTGACAGGTTTCTAAGGCAGTGAGCTTGTGGTTTGATTGTTGGGGATCCTTGTCAGCGGTTTGATTGCACAAGTTTGGTAAATGGCAAGAACGAAGAATGTCGGTCCCGTTCCCGGTAGTGGTGGTGACCCTCCACCTCCACCGCGTCCACCCACTGACCGGGGAAAGGGCAAGCAAAAGGTCATATCACGGAAGCGCAAGAGGCCTTTGATGGATCCAGATTCAGCAGTAGCTCTCGCAGTGGCAGAGGCCGCAGAGATAGCGGAGCGAGGAGGATGTCGCGCTGGTTTGAGGCTCTCGCCTCGCCGTGGAGCGCGTCGTGAGTCCCCTACGCGTCCAGAGACAGAGCCGGTCGAGGCTACTGAGACAGAGCAGACAGAGCCAGTCCCAAAGACTGAGCCGACAGAGGCCGCGGGCCATTCTTCTATTGGTGAGTTGATGAGTCGCCGAGTTACCCGATCCAGAGGCTCTGGTGCTCCACCTAGTCCTCCAGGACCTCAGCTCCCAGACCCAGTGAGGCACCAGGTTCGAGCTCTTACAGCGAAGCAAATCCAGTTACTCCGCTTCGTGGACTTTCAGTCCTGGTTCCCACCTCAGAGGGACCCTCGTGCTGGACGAGACTTCTACACCACGATACACGAGGATTTCTACAGAGGTTACGTCGACACTGACGCTCCTCTTAGGGCTCACAGGGTGTGCCCATCTGCCCATATAGAGGGGATCGGTGGTCCAAAGATCCTACAACACCTTTAGTACATTCATGGTCTAACAGATTTGATGGGACGATCAGGAGCATATCAGAAGGATTGGGTGTATCAGTTCTATGCTTCTCTATGGATCTCCCCTGATCACGAGTTCCTACACTTCGGATTCTAGGGACGTGACTTTAGGGTTACAGCAGCTAGATTCAGAGAGCTATTTCACCTAGAGTTCTCTCCTACGAAGATTCACAGTTTGTGCTATGGGGATCAGGAGGCCCCTCGCCGACCTCACGATGGTATAGTGCCATCTACAGACTTCGTGAGGCCGTGCTTTCAGCAGCCGTTCACTGAGGGTTCGAGTCGTACACCACGTGACCTCACTCCACTTGCTCGGATCCTCCACGAGGTACTCAGGCGTACCATTCTACCTCGGATTGGAGCTCGGGATACTATTACACGTCTACAGCTTTGGCTCTTGGCTCATATTGTCCGGAAAGAGAAGTTCGACCTCTGGGATTTGATTGTGAGCGAGCTTGAGGATATCATAGCCGCTGGGTTCAAGGGTCACTGGCAGCTGTAGTTTGCCACTAGATATCTTATCTGATAGTTGCCAAGACCAGATCCGGAGCTATGAGAGTCACTCTTACGAGGTCAGCCACTGAGTTTCCCGTATACTCGATGAATCAGCTAGTGATACATGGAAACCTGCCTCGCCCCAGCAGAGCTTACAGACCAGGCACTAGGCAGGCCGGTGTGCCACCTCAGTCAGCAGAGGTCACAAATGCTACAGCTGAGCAGATTTCTTAGGCAGAGCTGGCAGATCTAGATGCAGAGATAGATACAGCTGCCGAGACAGTCTATCGAGAGGACCTAGACTCTAACAATTCCGACGAGGACTACCAGCCAGTGCGCGAGTACGCGCCGATGCCTCATGACCATGAGGCAGGAGGGTCAGGCACAGCCGCAGCAGCTCCAGCTCCATGTTCTAGCACCTTGGAGGTCACATTGCTTACTATTCTGTCGAGGATGCAGGAGGAGCAGTCACGTCAGGCAGAGGAGCAGAGGCGACAGGATGCCGATTTACGGAGGCTTACAGAGCAACAGCTGGCAGCTCAGGCACAGACACAGGCCAGGCAGGATGAGTTCCAGCGCCAATTCCTGGCCTATCAGCTGCAGCAGGCAGAGATTCAGAAGACACAGACGTTGTTGCTTGAGCGTCTTCTAGCCTCTAGCTCCGGGCAGACTTCCACTCCTCAGTTTCAGTTGCCCGGAGTCTCACAGCAGCAGCAGTTCACCTCACCTCCACAGCAGCCTCCAGTAGTTGTGGTTCCGACTCTAGCGTTACCGTCCGGAGGACAGCAGAGTCAGGCACCAGCTACTCCTCCGTTCCAGGCACCAGCTTCTCCCGCGTATCAGTCTCCGAGGACCCAGGTGTCTTCTTGGTTAGCTTCGCCCGGAGAGTTTCAGACAGGATTCACTCCTAACCGGGGAACTACCATAGCTGAGGCCTCGAGAGATCTGTCAGCTTCGTACTTGGAGATCACGGGAGAAGACTCCCCAGGAGCAGCTCAGCTAGTCTCACCAGCTCCAGAGATTGCAGTGGATCCTCTGGCGACGGGCACCCACTTGTCTTCAGTTGCCTCGTCAGATATCGCACCTGAGCAGTCCGCACAGATAGTCACCACTCCTCCAGCTGCAGTTCAGACAGATGCTATATCACTAGCAGATGAGACAGTTACAGTGGCAGTCTCATCTCCAGCTCAGACTCAGCCCGCAGAGGTTGCAGCAGCAGTGTCACTTGTTGCACTAGCAGTGACACCGTCCCCTTCGCCTCGAGTTTTCACTCGTCGGGTTCCCAGGCTCTCTACTCTAGAGGCAGGACCATCAGAGGCACCGGCTGAGCCTTAGAGGGAGTTAGTTGAGACAGCAGCTCCAAAGGTCACCCCAGCTGCACCTACACCGGCAGAGGCCGAGGCAGATGATGAGTCAGACGAGTCAGACCTTCAGGACTTCATCATGCTCGATCGCAAGTCTGCAGCTCCTCCACCTTCTTCTCCAGCCCCAGACGCTTAGTTTTTGGTGCTAGACGCCAAAGGGGGAGAGAGGGTCGAGTATAGAGATAGGGGGAGGGATTTGGATCTTTGTATGCTTAATTTCCCCGTACTCTTTCATCATGTCTACTTTTATGCATTTATTTATATGTGTGATGTGATGATTACTTTGGTTGATGCTTATATGGTTGGATGTGACAAACTCTTGGTTATCACTAATATATCTTGTGAGTTGTCTCATGTTTCATGATATATCTCTATGCTTAAACGTTAACTGAGCTTCCGCGCTATACTCCGATACATTCTTTTGAGAATATCATGAGGTACTTCTTTTACATTCATATCTATAAGTACCATGATTTGTGATTTGGATTGGGTGAGCAAGTATGCTTCATTACAAATTCACTAACCCTTGCTCAACCATTCCAAGTCACCATAAAGTCTAAACCATAACTCTTATCCATACTCGAGGTTTTATTGTCGTCAATCACCAAAAAGGGGGAGATTGAAGAATCATTGCCCTAGTTGGTTTCGGTGATTAACGACAATTAGAGATTATTATGGCTAACGTGTGTTTTGCAGAGGCTATGCGTAGCTTAGCCATAGTGATTAACAAGAATGGGCATTAATGGTCATCACTTAGCCCCCAAGATGGATATCGTTTCGGATTTCAAGGAGACATGATGAAGATCCTAGAATGATAGGCTAAGTGCCATAAGGTGATGAAGGGCACTTAGAAATAGATAGGGCTTCTCTTTTTATCTTTGACCGTACTATTAAGAGGGGTTGAGATTAGTAGCTTGACTTAGGAAAGCTTCATGACTTAGGTGTGGTGCACACTTGACTTCCTTAGCTCTAAGCAAGCCTATGGTGACCGTAAGATAGCCTAGAACAACTTCCATATTCATCGCGACGAAAAACGAAGTTGATAGAACTGTTTTCTGGGCGTCGGACGCTTCTGACAGAGGCGTCGGACGCTGTCCGTCGCGTCGGACAAAGGCGCCGGACGCTGGGTGGTTGAGTCCACAGCGTCCGTCGACTTTCCAGTGGAGATGTTTTCTGGCTAAGTTTTTTCAAGGTCCGTCGGACGCTGTCCGTCGGCCAGGCGTCGGACGCTGGGAAGAGCGTCCGTCGACCTTCCAGAGTGCCCTGACCTCGCCACTAACCTCCAGAGTGCCCTGACCACCAGCCCTCCACCTTCACTCAAAGCAAGCCCCGGAGCATCCTTAAGCCTCCCAATATTTACAATTAATCTACTTGAGTATTTTATACTGTGATGCATTAGGTGACAGGAGTTGTTTGAATCCCAAATTGATGCATTACTTTCCTTGATTATTGTTTTACCTACCTTGTTACCCTGTTAATAAAAGTAAAAGCAACCGCTTAGTCTGCTTAGAATAATGGTTACATTTATATTTATGTTTCGTGTTATCCCATGGGGGTAATACTATCACGGTTGGCTATATTTTTGCTATCTGGAAAGAACCAATGGTACTAATGAAATGCGGTCAACTGGAAGGCAAGTGCACCAAGTGGTTTAGACTTGGGGGCAGTCCGTCCGTTGGATCGTATAGGTTTGTACACGATGGTGGCCCTCTTACATCTTTGAATGCGCCCTTTCACATAGGGGCCGTCGGGAGTGTCGACCCGAAGCCGAGTAAACACTGTCCGGGCCGACTCTCAGCCTACTGTGAGCACCCTCTAGTTTGTAGATACGACCTGCCCCGTGGTGGCCAACTGATTTCTACAATTGGGTGGACTACTCTGAGATCGCGGCGGTTACCACCTGGACTTTGTTGAGCGGTAACCCAATGCATGGACCCGACGGGGAAAGTGTGGGCGTGTGTTAAAGTTAATCTTGTCAGCTGGTTGTATATCGATTCGAATTGCCGCCCCCACTGGATATGGGGGATTATGCTGAGCTTCACCACGGTACAACTCCATGTGACATCGTAATGGTTCTACTAAAATATTGATGAAGGAATTGGATATATGTTATTATATTGTTTGAGTAGATCAAGTGTGTGCTCTAGTACAGGTGCAAACCTAGAGATAATAATAATAGGATGAAAAAAATGGTTGTTCTCTAATCTTTTGTTTCTTCTTGTTCGCTTTTCCGCAAAAACAAGTTTACCCAGATCCACATATATAGCCTTGCATAGCCTTGGAGTCTTTATTTTCAGTTAGACGGGTAAGTCTAGCTGAGTACATTCCCGTACTTAGGGTTTATCCCGTTTGTTGCAGATGGCCAAGTATACTTCGGCTATTGTAAGCACTGTCTCTATCCTTTCGAAGGAGAAGAGGAGTAGGCCTTGGGCAAGCTCTTCTACGAGCTCATCTTTTGCTGTTGTTGGACATAACCTTGTGGGCACCCTATCTTTTAATGATTTAAGTGTGGAGTAAAACTTTGGGTTCAGTTTCAAAGAGTGTTTTATTTGGCCACTGGTGTTGTGGCGTAAGTACTACTTTTATTTGAAGCCAAGTGTTGTAATAACTTTATTCGTACTTCCAGTATTTTCGGTTTATTTGTGGCTCGTTCGAATGTGCATACCTGAGTTTCCACAATCCTCAATTATTAGAAATCCTTCGAGATTTCCGGACTACCGGGATTATATAGGCTCAAGTGCTTTAAGTGGCAGTTAAATCAGCTACTTTGGTACTTGATCTCTTATAATTTGGACGGTTCCGTCACAACGGTGGTCACGACCCAGGCAACCTTGCCTTCGTGTTGTTCCGCCTCCCGGCTCCTGGCGTACGTCGGCCTCTGGCGCTCCCGTTCCCACCTGTAGCGGCGTGAGGGGATTGAGTCCACGGACACGCTCGTGGATCCCCTCACATGTACTCACTCTTCACGGCGTTCCTACACGCCACGACGCTGCTCTGGGATCCCTTCGTGGGGTACCTGGCCTCCCTCCCCGCGCCGCTGCTCGCGTTCACGCAGCACGTCGCTAGCGACGTCGGCGTCCCCCACGTGACTTTGCCCGGCATGTCCGCCTTCTCCCTGGCGGTTGGTGCTCTATTTCTCCCTCGCGTCATCCCGTCCCGATGTCCTTGTCGGCGACATCCACCCTACCCATGCTCTCTGCCACCATCGTTCGTTGCCATCCCATGGCGCTCACCGACGACGAACGTCAAGAGATTGAACGCCTTCGTGCCACCGAGGCCGAATGCGTCGCTCGCGCCAAGGCCGACGCGGACGCTGCAGCCAGGAACTTGCGCGTCTCGGGCAGGAGGCCGTAGCCATCGCCGATCTCCATGCGCAGGCCGTGACACGTTCCCCTTGATTCCAGCATCTCCAACGACCTTGGCGAGCGGTGCTCGAGGCGGCTGATGCGCGCGTCAGCCTCGTCGCGGAGCCTTCGCACGTCGCCAGTGACGCGCGCGGGGGGCATGGTGCTCCAGCCAGCATCAAGCTTCCCTGCGGAGCGCTAGTTGTGCGGGCCGAGGCTCGGGAAGAGCGGCGGCGGTGGCTCGATGCTCCGGCACAGGCGCTCGACGGTGGACCAGCAAAATAGAATGCCCTGCAGCAGCTCCCGCAGGGCCTCACCGGCTAGCTGGTCAAGCAACAACCGGTCCATGGTCGCCGCCGCAGCTAGTTGGCCTTCCTGTATCTCTATTGCCGCCTTCGACTGCTCCTCCTGCTTGCGTGTGCTCGGTCCTATCTGTCATGGAGCGTTCACCGAAGAGGGATAGAGCTGCTCCTGGTGGGTCTCCCAGAAGTTGATGTACGAATGACACCAGCATACCGACAGGATTGGTGAGAAGGGAAATTCCGTGAGAGGGTGGGAAAAGGTTGACGAATGGAACCACCCTCTCAGAGTGAAGTGGAGTGAGCGTGAGGTAGACGTCGTTAGCAAGTAATTGACAGGATGGTAAACGGATTATTAGTTTCGGTGCTATTTTACAGGTAAACTTGGTATTTTCCGGATGTGTAATCTTTCGATGATGATATAGAACCAATTTTCCCAAAAAAGAAACCTACCCGTAGCCGGCTCCTCCCTCCTCCTGCGCCGCTGCCCCGCGCTGCCCCCGCTGACGCCGCAGATCCACCCCATCACGCTATCGCCAAACCCCCACAGTCGGCTTCTCCCTCCTCCCGCTCGATCTGCACGAGCCACGGTGGACGACGAGGACGGCGGCGTCGTGCGCGTCTACGGCTCCGACGGGTGCCCGTGAGCCCGTCGCGTGGCGTCTCCGCATCTCGCTCCTCTACAAGGCGACGGCTCCCCTTCACTTCACGCCCTTCGAGGCGGCCCCGCTCGACCGCGCCGTGCTCCGACTCTCCGCCGCCGATCCGGAGGTATGCGGCACCGCCGACGATCTGCTGCGCCAGGTGGACGAGCGGTTCGAGGGCAAGCCGCGCGTCGCGCCGCCGGAGAGGCCCCGCGCGGCGTCGCCGTCGTCGCGACGGAGGTCGCCCAGTTGGTGGTACGGGGACGGAGAAACAGTCCCGGACCCACCCTTCGCCGTCTTCTTCCACGAGTCCGTCACCAACCAACGCGCACGGCCAGCGACCTTGACGCCACCAGAGGCCGGAGATGCGACTCCAACCCTCAGTCCACTTGGGGATGCGCCCCTGATGATCTCTGCCACGAACTTGAGCAAGGTTGGTGAGAACGATGCCCCAAGCTATCCTCTGTCTCTCCCTCCCTCTCGATCTGATCTGCACTGGCCCAAGTTTTTTTTTCTGTCTATAATATCTGTAATTTTTCTTCTGTTTGTCGAGTTCATGTAGCCTCCCATGGGGTTTGAAGTTCCGTATAATTGTTCAAATGCTGAGTGGTGACAAGTAAGATTGTCTTTTATGTGATGGAAGGTCATATGTTGTAACTCACATATTTGCTATTGTACGATTTGTGCTGATTTAATTTTGTACAATTTGAGTTTTGTTGTACTGCCATGCCATTTACTGGATTATTAAATAAGCTTCTGCATTGATGATGTTTCTACCTCGCTATGGCTGTAACAGTGATTGTGTTGCTTTGGTACTCTATCCACAATCTCCATCTTTATATGGCTGATTTGATAACTAGGGCTGTAACAGCTAGAGAGCGTGGGGAATGTATCTCCATCTTTACAGATGGTGTGGAGAATGTTACAACCACAATTCTGCCACACAATTTCCATCTTTACGGATGGTGAGGGGAATGCAGAATGCTACTGCCATAATTCCGCATCGTATTGAAAATAATAAATCTTATAGATACATTTAGGCTCTGATTTAATAATACGATGTTGAATCCAGTTGATCGTTTGGTACTCTATCTAGGTCTCTTTGGAGAGGTTGATAAATGACAGTAGAAGAATCACATAATAAGATATTAAAGGTGGAGCCAGCAGTTGTTTGTTCAACCTGACCTTGGTTCTTAATTTTGCAGGGCCACATAAATAGATAAGAAATGGAAGCTTTGGTTCTTTCAGCACCATGCATGATTGTGCTACGAGCCAAGCAAATAAAATGAGTAAACCAGATTGCCAAGGTCTGTTCACCATAACCTTTTCATGCCTAGCCATGTTGAAAATTTATGTGTACATCTTCTATTGAATTATGAAGCACAAACTCTCACTGCATTTTCCCCACTCTCTTTGTTTTTCTTCCCTTTTCTTAGAAGCATTTGGCATATCACCAAGGACATTCGAAAGCTGTTCACCGACACAGACATAGAATTATTGAACTGTTGGTAGAAGAATCAATTTTGTTTTTGTTACATCGTTGCAGAATTTCAATGTTGTACATTTAACTTGATGTATGCTAATATGAGCCAGTTCAACTTGATGACTGATAATTATGGCATAAAAATTAGAAATTTAACTCTCATGATTTATCTGCTAATTATGCCCGCACCCTGGTGGAGTGGAGTGACCTGATGGAAGGCTTGGATTTCGACCTGGGTGATAGCGTCAAAAATAGTTCAATGTGCTTCACTGCTTCATGGCGTAAAGAAAAACTGATAAGACTGTTGTTCAAGACATATCACTCATCTTCATGGGATGATGACTTGGATAGTTAATACTTTTTGAGTGACTCAGTGTTGTTGAAAAACTTATATGCAGACATAGTCATTTAAGAGTTATGAAACATCTTGGGATCAAACAAGAGCTATTTGGCATTCAACTCCTTATCGGTTCCTCAGGTAAATGCTCTCTAACATCATTTTGAGTTGAGTTTACAATAAACTGAATATCATGAGGGGTACATGGTGTCTGACATCCTAGCGAACAACAAGGGGAGGAACAACATTGGATGTCTGGTCTGGCTTTTGGCTAGGATGGTTTTGTAGGATGTCAGGCACTATCCTCCCTGGTCACAAGTGGGAAGTCATGGTATGCTAGCTTATGATGCTGTTCAAAATGACAATTGACATGTGACTGAGTCCAGATTTATTTTGGTAATCTTTGCATTCTTATATGATAATGTTGTTTGTAGGTTGATTTGTTCGTCTACAAAGACCCAGAGAAGCAAAGGAGCAGGATGAAGCTACTGCAGTCCCTGAGTTTGCCTTCAATCCTGAGTTTGTTCTTTCATGTTTTTGATGTTTCTAGATCTGACAAACAAAATTCTTATTTTAGAAAGCAATTTGCTTATGAGGTTTGGAAAGGAAAAGCTTTTTTATAGATATTTCAGTAGCTGGAAATGAATGGTCTCTTATGATATTTAGTGTACTAGCTATTGCTTAATGCTATTGTGTCATCTAAACTCAGATCACTACAATAGTATTTTGCAAGCAATAAAAAGGCATACCTACAGTATATTGGTGGTGGATACAACTTTCAACTTTGAAGAACAATGCAAATGATAACTAAAGATATATTAGTACTAGAGTCTGGATCCTAATCATCTAAGTAACCAAGGAAAGTATAATGCAGTATGCCAACTGTCAGTGCCAGATACTAAATCTTTCCACACCCCTGGTCCCCTCTGTAGATGAGGGGAGGAAGATTGCGACAGTCAGTGAGCCTGAGCGACTGCAATGCCTTCGAGCTGTGTATTTTTCATCAACTAAAAATGAGTTGTTGAATTATTGCACGATGGATGAGCTTGAATTTGCTGCGTTCGTGGCGTTGATCACTAGAGCTGGAGACACAACAAGTTTGATGAGATGGTCTTTGTTGCCTTCATGGCAAAGGACAAAGCTGCTGAGCACACACCTGATGACTTCATTCTCCAGAAGATCAGATAGAAGGATGCCAAGGTTGCACTAGGTCCATATGTTTTTTTTTGTTATGTATATACTTCTGCTGTACTTGGAATTATAGTCGGTTCTGGAAACCGTGAGCTATTTTGAAGTAGCTTTGACTGCAATTTTAGTATCAGTAGATTGATTTAGATGTAGTTGGTGAATACCATCTAACAGCAATTGCTGGTTGTAGTTTTTTTTGTCTGTATTTGTTTGCACAGAAGGATGACCTCTTGAAAAATTTGATGGCATCATTATTGATTAACAGCAAAGTTCAAGTGACTGGACCTTAGTTTCTCACTGACAAAAGGAAGAAAAGAAATCCTTAGTTTCTTCCTCTTGTTAGTTTTTTTCGAGAGTACACAGTACAACGCGTACATTCAATACGCACGCACACTCGCCCCTACGAACACACGCACGCAAACCCTACCCCTATGAGCACCTTCGAAGGACTGCGCCAGCAAATCTTGAAGTTCATGAAGTCACCATAGACGTCTCGCTTCTGAAGTCACCACAGACGCCTCGCTGTCGACGGGAACGTCGCCTACCACTTAATGCGTAGCGCCGAAAAATCCTGAAATAAATCCAGAATAAGGTATCGCACTCAGAATTTGAACCCTGGGTGAGAGCCCCAAACAATGGTTTTTATCGTTGCGCCGTAAACCCCTTACCTCTTCCTCTGGTTAGTGAACCGCGTACCTACAGCTCTACTACCTCTGCGGGCCTTGGGCCATGAGGAACGAACATGATCCGTGTTAGGTTCGGCGGCCCAGGTGAGAGATGGCACAAGTCACGACTCACGAGTTCTCGCCAGACTGTCAGCAGAGTTGGGCCTCTCCCCGAGCTCCCTAGTTCTCTCGGCCCACGTAGCCATCACCGCCGCGGTTCGCTAGCCTCCCTCTCTCCTCGTTGAGTCCAGTGAACCCGACACGGTGCAGACCACCCACCCCACCATGGCGCTGCTCGCCGCCACCACCGCCGCGGCGCGCCGCCTCGCCCTCGCCCGCGCCCGCCACCACCACAACCTCCTCCTCCTCCTCCACACCCGCCTTCTCACCACCATTTCCTCCACACACCCTCTCCCTCCCGACCCAGATCCCACCACCCGCGCGCCATCCCCCGTCCGCACTCCCCCGGACGAGCAGTTCGCGGCGTGGGTCACGCGGCTGCGCCCGGGCTTTACCGCGTCCGATCTCGCCGCGGCGATCACCTCCGAGGAGGACCCGGACCTCGCGCTCGCGCTCTTCCGCTGGGCCGCGCTGCGCCCGGGGTTCCGACACGCGCCCGAGTCCTACCTCGCCGCGCTCACGGCGGCCTCGTCCGGCCGCCGCCCCGCCGCAGCCGAGGCCCTCGTCCACGACGTCTTCGCGGGGGCCTGCGCGCCCGACCTCGGGCTCTTCAACGCCTGCCTCCGCTTCTGCTGCGCGCGCCGCAGCCTGTTCCCGCTCGCCTTCGACATGTTCAACAAAATGCGTGGCATGCCCGCCACCGCAAGATGCCGCCCGGACGTCGAGACCTACACGCTCCTCTTCACCGCTGTAGTCCGCCGCGTGCGCCGCCCACCGGCGTCGATGGTCTATCTCCATGCCATCCGGTCCCTCTCCCGACAGATGAAGGCCTCCGGCGTAGTTCCGGACACCTTCCTGCTCAACCTCATCATCAAGGCCTACGCACGGTGTGTGGAGATAGACGAGGCGCTCAAGGTGTTCCGTGAAATGCCGCTGTATGGCTGTGAGCCCAACGACTTCACCTATGGCTATATTGTCAAGGCCATGTTTCAGAAGGGCAGGTCAGACAAGGGGATGGAGTATTTTGCCGAGATGAGGGAGAAGGGATTTGTGCCATCTGGAGGCGTCTACATGATCGCCGTGTCGGCATTGGCATTGGAATGGAGGTTTGAGGAATCAAGGCGGGTGCTGGTGGATATGTTGGATTGCGGGAGGAAGCCGGATATGATCACCTACAGGACACTGCTGGAGGAGCTGTGTCGAGCTGGACGAACAGAGGATGCATTTGAGGCGCTGGAGGAGCTGAAAGGGAGGAAGCGAGGGCCACTGGACCAGAGGATGTACTCAGAATTGCTCGATGGGCTGCACTGGATTTCCCAGCCTCATCAAAACAGCCAACCTGTTCTTGACAAGGGTTCTGATGATTAAAAATGTTCAGCATATCGCTTTGTATTGTTGTGGCACTCAATGATCATCCAAAATCAAATGCATGGCTGGTTTTAGTTGAGAAGACTGGCTAGATCTGCTTGAAGATTCACGATGAATTGATGCACAGGAGTCATGCAACTCGCATAAGCGCAACACTAGCATGATTGATTCACAGACCAAGGTAGAGAAGACCCAAGGTTCAGAGAAGACCTAGATAATACCTTATGGGAGGTGTGGCATCAAAATTCTTGCATTGTTGCCTTGTTGGCATGCGTCCACCGATGTGTTTATTACTACAAGTTGAGGTGAGGATTGCATGTAGAGGTTTGCAGCCGAGGTTTTGTTGAGAACTGTGACTTCTTTGTGCAGTTTGATATGTGGCTTGAGTAGGGCTACAAGTTTTGTAAATGCTATATGTATGCCTTATTGTAAAAGGTTGGACTTGTGCCATATGTTGGCTAGCAATGTGTTGTAATGATGTGTTATATGAAGTGTAGTATTGGACTTTAATTTGTATGGATTGTAAGGACCTATTAAGGCCAACAAACTTTTAGTTGAATGGCTTGTATTGGACAGTTGGGTGTATTGAAAGTTGAAGTAGTGTATGTCATGTTTTTAGGTACTAGTGTTTATAAGGACATATTAATGAACTTGTATGTCAACTGTTGGACTGAGCTTGCATTTGTATCTCACTGGTGCTTGGTTAGGCGCACGCAAGTGAGATAAGAAGAAAGATGAACATGGTTCGGTCGTTGCGCAAGCGCCCCCACCCCACGAGCTCCCGTGGAAACGAAGCAATCCAAGAGCCAACATACTATAAACAAAAAGAAGAGAGTATGTTTATTTGGTTGAAAACTTGCACGACTATGAAAAATAATATTATGCTACGGTGTCACAAAGGACACTTCATCATTTTATTATATTTATTTATTGGAGTTTTTCATGTGCAAATATAACCGGTCACAGTGGTACACGGAAAAAGGTGAAGTTCTTCGATGCAACATAACCAGAGGAAAGAATAAAAAGTTGAATGCATTTTACAGCTGAGGACAAAAGCGGCACCGAAGAAAAAAGAAGTTTCAAACAAGAGTATCGAGAAACTTTTCTTTTTTTCAATAGTATATAGGTAATTTAAATCTGCCCTTTATCTATTCTCACGACTACGTAGACCTGCTTTTCCATTCCGCCTCGCTCTCATAGCCTTCTGTAGCTTGGGATCGTGTTGCTTCCTTATTCTTTTGACTTTAAATTTGACTATTTATTTTATTATAAACAAATTATACAAAAAATTATTTATTTTATTATAATTTACTTTATTAATAAAGGTTTTTTATAAATGGTTTAAATATAATTATATTAGTATATTTTTTTAGAATAAAACGAGTAAATAAAAAAGTCAAATGAATATTATTTGGAACGGAGGGAGGGAGTAGCTCCATCGTCAGCCATTTTTTTTTGTTTATTTTTAGTTATAGACGTAACCTTGACTCATGGTCCTGGATTGAGTCGACCTATTACCTCCGTCCCTAAAAAGATGTAATTATGGGAACCGTATCGGTAAGGATACTTATGCTTGATTAACTTTATATTAAATATTATTAACATTTATGTCTCTATTATTAAAATATATTCGATAACTAATCTGATGATACTAGTTTCATATCACGAATCTTATTACTTTAGTTTCATATCACGAATCTTATTATTTTTTTATATAAATTTAGTCAAAGTTTAAACTGTTTAACTTTTTGAAAAACGTTAGTCAAATTCCAATGCTGACTTGCCCCTGTTTGCGCGATACCGCGTCGTGCCGTGCCGTGGTGATTCGTGGAGTTCTGGTTCCTTCCGCTCGAAGAGTAGAGAGGGGGAAAAGAAAAGAAAATCCTTCGTTCCCCGGTCCGCGCTCGGCTGCCGTGAATCCCCCATCTCCCAGTTTCCCAGAGCAAGCGACCGGGGCAGCGCGCGCCCCCAGGATCGGAGGCCGAGACGCCATCAATCAGCACTTGCAAGGAGGAGATGGGCCTGTGCTCGTGCTGCTGCCGGTGCCTCGAGCTGCTGTGCTCGGTCCTCCTCCCGCCGCTCGGCGTCTGCCTCCGCCACGGCTGCTGCTCCGTGAGTACCCCTCCCTCCTCTTCCTGCTCCCTAACCCTTCCTTGCTCTGCGCTTACCGTTCCTCGGCTTGCCTTGCCTTTCCCGGCAGTTGGAGTTCTGGATCAGCGTGCTGCTCACCATCCTCGGCTACCTCCCCGGCGTCCTCTACGCCGTCTACGTCATCTGCTCCGTCGACCCCCACCGCGACCGCGACCGCGACCCCGACGACTACATCTACGTCGCCTGACCGATGTACGGAAGGATCCCCCGTGGTGGTGTCTGGTCTGGTCTGGTCTGGTCTGGTCCGTGCCTCTGCTGCTATAATACCTCCGTCCGCTGTGCTGTCTGCATCTCTGTGCTGGGTTTAGTAGAGTATAAATCCGTCCTGTGTCCGTATGTAAACTGTAAATTCGTGTGTCCAGTCTGACAATCTGGGCGAATTCATTCGTTCCAGAAAGATCTGTTGCTGTGGGATCTGTGGAGTTAATTAGGGTTGATTTGTTACCACATCCACTTTTGCTTGTGATTGAAAACTGCAGATGGTTATTAATCCCCTGCATTTTCCCTCATTGCCAGTTGAGATCAATTCGAGACGTCTTAGTGCTTTACTGCTTTGTATGTCCAGCCATCTTGCGGTGCCTCACTTGTAGTGAGCAATCAAGCACCATGCCACTAGAATTGAAAATAGCTACCCCTTTTTACCAAAACAAAACAGCCATGAGAACTGAAAAGCAATCAATGAAGTAAGGTTTTCATGAATGGCACTTGTTTAGAAACAAGTCCTGTGATCCATTTCCCTGTTTGTTAGTACCAGAGCATGCAATTTGAACAGCCAGCGGATCATAAATGCAATGATTCAAATAGAGGGTCAGACAGAGCCTCTGTTAGCCTATTAGTTAGTGGTGTCAGTTTGGAGCTGTTCTTACAAGCTCATTGGTCAGTGGTAAATATTGTCTAATGTCTATAAAGTTGTAATTCTAACTCCAAAAAGGCTAGCATAACATAGTAGGGAACCATGCTCCCATAATCACATCTGAGATGCCTTGGCATACTGAGCGAATCTTGAGAATCTATGGTTCATAAGAGCTTCTGGGTTTCCTTCTTCAACCTAAAGTGGAGCAGTATAGAGTTAGATTATGTCCTACATTAATTAATTGGATATAATAAGGCATTCCGACAAAATCATACATTCATACTCATGACCTGGAGGTCTGCCATTTACCATAAGAATTAAAACACTGATCCATTTTTGTTTGTCACTTGATTTTAAGACCTTTTTTTGTATGTAGTGTTTTTAACAGCAATTTTCAACAAATGTGACATCCTCATTTGTATTGTTATGACCCTATCATTCTTGTGAAATGTTATTGTCGTATGTATGTTCTGAGTTCATTCCCATATTCCTCTTTGGTTTTTTTTGCAATAGTTCTTAAAAATGTCAATCCTAGTAGCACAACTTACCAGTTTTCCTTGATCAAGAACTAGAATATTGTCCATCCTGATCACTGTTGAAATACGATGTGCTATGGTGACAACAGTCATGCCTTTGCATTCAGAAGAAATAGTATTTTGCAAAAGGAAGGCTGTTTGGTTGTCAACATTGGCTGTGCATTCATCTAGACAAAGCACCTGCAGAATCATTAACAATTACGTGCATCACTTATTGATCATCTCTGACTGAGATTTTTAACTCATCATGAAAACTGATAGAATTAACCAGATGCGTTTTATTAGGTTTTTACACAGATGTGTATCTGCTATAAACAATACTGCAATGATATGGTAGCCCGTACCTTGGACGATTTTAGGATGGCACGGGCAAGGCATAGGAGCTGTCGCTGCCCAACTGAAAAAGATGCACCGCTTTCTTTCACATGGATGTCAAGTCCACCTATTAATTCTACCTCTCCCTTCATGTGGCAGTTTTCAAGAACTTCCCATATCCTGAGATCTGTTGTTGTATTGAAAGGATCGAGGTTTTCCCTGTCATGTATATTCACGATTAAAATATTGAATATTGAACATTACTTTTTGTTTATTCCCTAACCAGTGCAAGCCTGATAGTCAGCATGAAAACAGTGAAAAGCCAACCTGAAAACTGTGAAAAAGAGCACTCAGGCCTTGTTTAGATCCAAAAGAATTTGGAATTTTAATACTGTAGCACTTTCGTTTGTATGTGGTAATTATTGTCCAATTATGGAGTGACTAGATTCAAAAGATTTATCTCACAAATTACAGATGAACTGTGTAATTAGTTATAGTTTTTATCTATATTTAATACTATATGATTGCGTTCAAAGATTCAATAAAGATCTAATCAGGAAATTTGGAATTTTAAAGGGAACTAAATAAGGCCTCAGTAGTTACCTCAAAGAACCATCGAACAAAAAGGGGCTCTGTGGGACTACTGCAAAATGTCCACGGAGTTCTCGGACGCCAACTTTAGCCAAATCAATGCCATCTACTAAGATGCGGCCGTTGCAAATTGGAACTAAGCGGAAAAGTGCATTCAGTATACTTGATTTGCCTGCTCCAGTCCTTCCTACGATTCCAATCTAAACAACCAGAGCACATGTCAGGATAGCTTCGCAAATCAAAATGATTCAGTGGAAGTCTTGGAAGCATCGTACCTGCATGCCTGATGCAATTAGGAACGAAACGTCACTTAAAGCAGGTGGTAGCTCTGGCTTGTACTTCAGTGTTACATGTTCAAACTCAATCTTCCCTTCTGTTGGCCAGCTTCTCGGTGGAGGTTCTGATCCCTGGAGTTCTTCTTGAGGTATGCCAATGTACTGCAAGCATCATCAAGCTATTAATTTATTAATTAATGCTAGAGAGATGCTTTATGAATAAGGATAAAAGTGATTCTTTGGGTTACCTCGTCAACCCTTTCCACGGAGACCATTTCCTTTTCTGTCTCTGTAAAGGTGGTTAAGAAGCCATTCAGCAACGATACTACAGGTGCTGCATATGATAAAGCCAGGCCCACCTGCAGTAGATTTTTATGATTAATATCTAATACTTTGAACAGAATTATATTTACAATTTCCATCGAGATGGAAATGCCTAAGTATAAGGTCAATTTTGTCCAATAAAACCTACCAGTCCAGGTGTTGCAAAGTTGACAGTAGAACTGCTACGGAAGCTGATAGTGGCCATCATGGCGATAAACAGAATGATAAAACCTGCCAACAACTGAACAGTTTGCTCGTTACTGCAGTGCCTGATTATAGGCCTTACTGATGGAAAAAGATAACTAATTCTATGTGCTATAGCAGGACAAAAAAAAATGTACCTGGAGTCTCAACGAGAGCCACAAACTAGCAATGAGCTCAGAGTAGGATGTTTTCTGATATAGTGTCACATGTTGGATGAATCTTTCCAAGAAGAACCCCTGTGTAGTGTACTGTCAGTATCACACGAGCACTATCACTAGGGCCTTTGATTGATATGATTCTTTTGAGTTCAAAAGGAAAGTTATGATGTTTTAACATCCTTCTGAATTTGTCTACATGCAACTAGAATGCTTGCTTCTGCCCTCGGATGAAAAAAGAAACATACTTCATTCTGGAAAGCTCTTATTGTTGATGAGCCATCAAGTGTCTCCGTGAAAGATGAATAGATTGGTGATCGAGCAACACTATCAAGTCGACGTACTTCACGTGATGTAGACCTGTAATAGAACTGTAGAAAGCATTAGTTTCTTTCTCCATAAGGTACAGCATAGATATATACCATGATGCACTGTGTTAACTAAGAGAAAAAGAGGATTAACTATTACATACACACTGATGTATTAAAGTATGGATTTTATATAGTCTATAAAGGCTCGGATAAATGAGTTAAGCATCAATACAGAAATAAATGAGTGAAATTGGTACCTGCAGCTTCCTATAGATAAGCCAGAGTGGAAGTAAGATGAGTAAGAAGGAAACCTGCAGACCAAACATTCATGAAATACAAGAAGCATGGTTTAGTTTCTTTTTGAAGTACAACGCTGGCCCTAAACTATTGTTTACATAATTTACCTGTGAATAAGACAAAACAACCAGAGTGCCGAGTAAGCTGAAGAAGTTGGCCACAAATATATTGAGGATGAAAGGAAGAGAATCATCAATGGTGTAGAGGTCTGACGATAATCTGAAAGTTTGTAAAGCATCGTCAAGGCCAAGGGGCATTTCAACCTTTCGAAGCTTATTAAAAATTACTCCGAAAGGTTGATCTGATGCATGGTTTTTAAGCTTACTAAAAACCATGAATAAGATACCAAACCTGTTTAGGATCCGACCACTGGGATTTTGGTCAAAGAAACAAATAGGAGCACTGATGATATTTTCAAGAAGAGATGCATGAATATGGATTGCTGCACGGAGGCCACCGAATGCAAAAGAAAATGCTCTTCCCAAAGTGAAAAGAGAATTCATGATGCCAAAAATAGCAAGGATAATCTGCACAGGCAAGTTTTTGAGTGAACATAAATGTGCTGAAAATGTTTCTTTTGTGAACAACTGAACACCAAATTCAACATACTGATTATTATGGTTCATGTTCACTTAGTAGAAAGTAGGTACTACCAGATAAAATCTCGTGTTGTTGGTGCCTGTGCTCGAATCAACCCAGTAAGTTAACCAAAGATCATTGCCGTTACGAGATGCTTGCATTAAGAATGCACTTAGGAATATTAAAACAACAGCTGACCACCCTGCAAATGTTGCATATTTTCTGTAAAAAAGAACCATTATGAATAATAGATCACACACGACTAAAATATTTTTATCATTCAGTTCACAAAATAACTCACTTGTAGACACCGAGCTCAACCTTGCCTTGTTTTCTTGCCTCTTCTTCTACCTGGTCTTTTGTCTCCTCATAAGAAACAGCTGAATCTTCAAGTATAACATCAGTTTTCAGTTCACATGTTGCCATTGGTGTTTTATCTTTCAAAGAAGCTGCAAATGAGGCAGGACTCGAATTATCTGGCTTAGAGATTCTTGAATATGGAGTTGCCAAGTAAGATTCCGGTGTCCCAAACCACTTAATGAGCCCATTAGCCATGACTACAATCATATCTGCAGCAGAAATGGCCTGGGAAACAGAAAAGGAAACGAAAGGAAAATTACATTGTTCTTTCCGCATCACTGCTTATTCCATGCATACAGCCTAGTAGTATAAGATATAACCTTAAATATGACTCATATATTTAATGCCAATGTGGCGGAGTTTGTTTGGATAAGATCATAAGATTCAACGAATATTACCTGAAGATTGTGTGTGCTTAGTAATCTTGTTTTCTGCGTTAATTGGTGTCCCATAACAGCCTTTTCCAGGATCCACGAAGCAACTTGGGAGTCAACCGCGCTAAGGATGTCATCAAACAAGTATACATCAGAATTGTGGTACAAAGCCCTGCAAGTGTATGATCATAATGTTAGCTAGCGAGCTTAAGAAGGATGAAAGTCCACAAAGTTGTGAAAAAGATGACCTTGCCAATGCCAGACGAGCTCTCTGTCCACCAGATAAGTTGCTACCTTTCTCTCCAATATGTGACATATCTCCTCTGGCCATTGCCGATATGTCAACACGAAGCGCACATGCCTCTATTACTTCTTCGTATCTGCATTAATTTTGTGATGCAGAATGCTAATTAAAAGGGAAGAATTAAATTCTATGGTGTAAGAGCATCTCCAATGGTTCATGTTAGCTGCTCTAATGTGATGCAATGACATAACGAAACAAACTTGTGATAATATCTGTCAGAGACAAATAAACTACCTCCTCGGATCAAATTCTTTCCCAAGCAAAATATTATCTCGTAAAGAGCCAGATAAGATCCATGGTACCTACAGAACACCAGTTCTATTTTTAGTCACCAGACATTTCAGATGCAAATCTTAAGCAATTTCCAGGTCATAAAGTGCTACCTGTGGTACATAGGCAATTGAACCACGGGAGCTAATAGAACCACTGATGACATGAGTCTCTCCAATGACTGTGTTCAACAAAGATGATTTACCAGAACCAACCTGATAGAAGACATAAAATTTCCTCAATTCAGAGAAAAATTGCAGCAGCATCAGATTAGACGATTATAAAAAAAATATCAGGACATCTGGTTGCATTTCTCTGCAAGTAATGGCAAATTGAGATATAATATAATATGCCAAACAGTATGAACATGCTATTCAATTTCCCCAACCAAACCATTAACGAAATTGTGTACTCCTCCATCACATAACAAGCCCAGAACACCTTAGTACAAAAACGAAAATGTTTTTTTTAATAAAAGGCAGGAGCTCTGCCGCTCAATTAAGTAAGGGTAAATAAGTTTATGCACAGCAGGAGCTCTGGTGCCAAAAACGAAAATGTGACAGTCAGAATAATTACCTCGCCTACAATTGCAATAAAGAGCCCCTTTTGTAGCTGCAAAGATATATCTCTGAGAACTATGCTCGGCTCAGCAACAGAGCTGCTAGACCAAGAACAGGATACATTCTGAAGGACGACGGCCATTGGATCATGATTTACATTGATATATCTCTTAAAGTGGTGGTTTAAATGGTCAGCAGAGGCAGTTAACTCGGATGAGTGATGCTCTGGAGTAGATAAATAATTACTCAGCCGTCTGCTAGAGATAACAGCCTGCAGCATCCAAAGCATACAATGTTAGTGCAGCTGCAAATGTATGTAAGAGTGTAAACATAGAACCAATTATCCACTTACATCAATCATCCCATTAATAACCCATGGAAATGAGTTTAACGGTGATATCAGTGTGTTAAAGAGTGCAACACAAGTAAATACCTGTAATAAGGATTCCAGATATTAGAAGGAAGTTTCTTGGTCCAAAGGCATATACTAAGCATATTATTGATGATATTGTTTTACCGTGGCAGCATCCAATGTGTGTCCCATTATTGCAAAAATAGAAAAGGTGAAAAGGGAGAACAATGTTGGTGTGGTTGCCCAGAAATAGACGCACCAAGCATCCAGATATTTTCTAGTCTATTGGAAAATAGGAGGCCCTTGTTAGTTCCAGTGCAAGATGTGCAACTTATTATAAAATGTACATTAATCAAGAGCAGTTGCACACCGCGAGATGCTTCACTTCTGATTCTCTTCTTTCCACCAAACGTTCAGTGAATAGTTTCTCCCAGCTGTACATCTTCACTGTTCTAATATGTGCTAAGAGCTCCCCTGCACAGCTTATCCTATTCATGGATAAATTTTGGAGTATAAGTTCTATAATTATTGTGTTCAACTTTTGCATGATTCCTCCTGCCTCGTGAAGCTGAGGTATAATGTAATGGTGTTTGAGAAAACACCACGGTGATATGGGGATATGGCAAAATGAAACAAAGGGCATCCCTTTGTTTTCTTTATTCATCAAATGCAATTGAGGACCAGTTTTCTTATTACCTCCTGTCTTTTTGCTTCATCATCTTTTCTGTTGCACCAGCAATCCTTGTAGAAATCCATTTGTTCACTGTGCATGTGTACATGGTTACAAGAAAAAGATACTGACATGGTTAAAAGTAAAAAATGTGAGCAGAAAATTTAATTCGAGGAAGTTATGATTAAATCATAAACATGGGTTAGCATTAAACACAAAAATCTCAGTCTCTAGCACCATCAGGTTCTTATAACATACATTTGATTGTATTTGGACTAGTATAGAAGTACGTCTTGGTCAATAGATCAACATTCACGAGACAATAAAAGTGAACCAAGAGATGATAGAATTATTACAACCCATTTTTGGAAGGGGGAAAAGGTCATGGATGGGCAGGATGGCCGCAAATCTTTGAATTGAATGACTAAGAAGCCTAATACAGAACAAGGAAGCAAAAGCTAGGCATACCTGGTATTAGTATGATTGTTATTGCAAGCCCAGATAGAAAAGCATAATTGACTTGTGTATATAACAGATAAAGAGCAACTCCAATCTGCAGTGGCAAGCTAGATAAACACCAAATCATGCAGAGAATCAGATAATGGAGTGTATGTGCATACATATAGCAATTTAAGTCTTTCTACACAAAAATGTGAGATTGAGATGGTAAGTACCTCCAGGCATCATGAAGGCTGTTACACAAGTTTATTGTGCGGTCAGCATCAACTGACATGAAGGTCTGTATCTCACCTTCAGAAAACCTAGAACGCTCAGCTAGACTGAGACATAGGCACTGTTTTTTTAAAGAAAGATCAATCCAAATTTTAAAAACAACAAATAAAAGTCAAGTGAAGCTATAACATGCTTCAAAATTGAATTTGTTACATAATACAATGTTGAATTGGTAGATCAAAACGAGCTGCCACAGAAGCTATATATAATACCCAGCAGAAGTTCTACGCTATATCAAAATTAGCAAGTACTGTTCCAAATACACTTGGTCCTTGAACGTGCATTCAAATTTTTCAAATGGAAATGTTGTCAGAAGATATTTTATTAAAAGTATTTTCACATGATTGCATTTTATTAAAAAAATTAACAAACATTTTATCAATTACTCCCTTCATTCCAAATTATAAGTCATTCCAAGAATCTTGGAGAGTCAAAACATCTCAAATTTGACCAAAATTACAGAGAAAATTATAAAGATTTATGATATCAAATATATATACGAAGAATCTAAGATACTTAGTTGATATCATAAATTTTATTATATCATCATATAAGTTTGGTCAAACTTGAGATGCTTTAACTAATGCCTTATAATTTGGGATGGAGGAAGTATATTATAATATATAATTTGCGAAACATTTGTAGATTCAAATAAATCAGACCATTTTGATTGTCTGAATGACATCTATTTGGGAATAAACGTCATATGAACTAGCATACAACAACTAAGTTCCAGTGGCAGTAGTGAGTACATTCCACACCTCCTAGGTGTCAATTTGAATCATTTGTAATGGAAAGTTCGAATTGTCCTTGTGAATATGCCGTTATGGATAATAGCTAACCAATCAGTGTTGCAGTGTGATATCAGAATACAAATGCTTAAGAACATCTCGATGGTATGGGTTCATTGCCAAGTTGGAAAACTATTGTACGATACAAGCTGACTTCACATGTTTGAATTACTGTTTTAAAAAAAATCACATATAGTAACAGTGCATGAGAGGAATGGTGATACCTTCCGATAAATTATCCCCATGATGCTTGATCGTAACATCAACTTGAGCTTTGCTAGACGAAAGGAGTACTGGCTATCTAAAAAAGACCTAGCATAAAAAAACAAAAGTGTACTAAACATATAATCCAAGGAACCACCAAGGTAATTATCTTTCGACACGCAAAGGTCCACTAAATATGGTATTCTGTTTCAGTGTTTTGAATCACAATATATTAAAAAAGGGCGTACCCAGTGCCGTAGGCTCCCGCACTGCGGGGTCTGGGGAAGGGAAATAGCCCGTAGCCTTTCCTGCACAAATGTGCAGAGGCTGGGGCTCGAACCCTGGACCTCTTGGTCACAGGCGGTAAAGCTCTACCGCTTGCACCAGAGCCGCCCTTCAATCACAATATATTATAACAAGAAAATATAACACCCATAATACAACAAGGTGGTCAGAGTCTCAGATGTAATTGCTAAATTCATCTTTATTATCATCAAATTCAACTGTTGGTTTGATTCAGTACATTATCTGCTCCTCATAAGGAGGAAAGTAGCTAGGTTGCAACTTGAACCCACATGAACATGTACCAGTAGTACGAATGTAGAACATGATACAGCCGCAGTGATGCAGCCTTAACATGAGAACACCAGTTTAACACCCATAATGTAACTTATAGTTTCCAAGTATATAAGTTGAGAATAGTCTGTTAAACGTCAAGAAAAATAAATGTCACAGAAAGGAGATGCATTCACCATTATCAAAGGTTTGAGTATAAAAGAAATTGTAAAGACTTCAATGGATGTGCAAAAGTGTACAGTAAGGATGGTTTACTTGATAATAGAAGTCAATCCTAATGAAATGGCAAGAATATATCCATCCATGCCATCAGAACCTGGAAAGTAGTGCAAAAATCAACAGAAGATGTAGAATAGGTTATTCGATTGCTAAAAAAAATCGAATGACAATTTCCGAATTGGATGGATTTGACCAGATAAGTAGAGCAGTATTTGAATGCACTTCTATATTATAACAATACCTATCTATTTTTAACTACAAATGTCCATATGTTACACAAAATTTCTGACTGAGTGACACAAGAATCCTAAAAATTACTGAAAAGAGGCATGTAAGAACGCCCCCAAATAGAATAGTATCTATTTGCCTGGGGGAACTTTTAATAATGAGTCTTCTATTCTTGAGGAATTAATACCTTGCTGAAGAAGTTTCATGAACTTGTTCAGCAACAGAGGGCTAACAAAACTGATGCTGTCATTTAATACCTGCATGAATCGAATGTTATAAACTTAAAAGTTAAAGGGAATTAGTGTGAACTTCAATTTAAGAATGCTTGACATTGAAATAAGGGTAATAACATGAAAAAGTTGATGTTATAAGATAATTAATCTCATGTTGTCGTTCATGGAATTTCAGGTAATACTATGATAATATGTTTCAGGTCCCTTGTTTAATCTGCTCATTGTAGGATATATTAATTGTTCCTTGCAAAAAAAAAGATGTATTTGCTAATTGCCATAAAAGAGGTGAGAACAAAAGGACAGCAACTTTTATATGCCATGAATCCCAGAGTTGACATCTAGCAACATCCTTTTACTCAATTCAACAATCTCAATGAAAAGAAAAGGATACCTTAAGAAGGCCCAATCGCAAGTATGTCCATCCAAAAGAATAAGACATGGCTCTAAGTAGAGATGAGTTGTCATGGTTGTTTTGATATTCAGCAGTCCACGAAGACAGAAGTTTGTCATAACAGGAGGTAGCTCTAAGCTCAGTTGGTAACTCAAGTAAATCTGTGAAGTCAAGTTGTCTTGTGATACCAACGTCCATCACTGGATTAACGAATTTGAAAGTCAACAGTTCCCACAAATTGTAGTCCTTTATCTGAAAAAGATAACATTAAGGGAAGAAGTCACAATTACCTTTTGGTGATGGAAAACCAATAAGAAAGATTGGATAGGATCCAACTATCAATGATCAACTCCAAATAGTGAACAATAAGAAAGTCAATGCACATCAGCATGCAGCAGTTAGAACAGATCCTGCAACACAATCCAGTCAAAACAAGGCAAGCCTTGCCGAAGTTTATATTTATGGGTGGCAACACTAAGGATGCTATTGTATCAAATAAATTCACATGCGACAGAATGTATTACAAGATCATGTAATCAAATTCCAAGGTAATAGCAACTTTATGGCATATTGGCATGCATAAGATGACCTCAACTTAATATAATGATATGCACCTCTCATGCGTGTTCGAGGAAAAAAAGCATGCATAAGGTGAGATTATCACAACAATACCTGTTAGGAGAGTCAAGGGGCTATTGGGCCTTAGCCCATTAGGGTTAATTAGTCGCTTGCTTAGGGGCCAAGTAAATCCTCTCTATATAATGAGAGGAGATGTAACAATCTAAAGCAAGCAAGAGATTAGAAGGAAATCCCTTCCCTCTTGCCGGTCGTGGGCGGAGCCCTGCGGCCGGCGTTCCCAGCGTCCCCTCTGCCGCGGGTACTGTAGCACTGCGGGTACTGTAGCGCGCCCATCTCTGCCGCTTCCGCAACTCCCTCCTCTTGATCCCTAGCAGCCACCATAACATTTGGTATCGGAGATTAGGTTCGATCTCTTCGCTGCCCTCCACTACGTGTCGCCGCCACCGTCTACCGCGCCGCCACCGGCGGCCTCATATGTGATCTTCGTCGTCTCCACGTCGGCCATGAAGCAGGCTGCCTGGGCGGGGCTGGTCCAGCCGTCCCTCCCGCCGCTGCCTGCGACACCGATCGCGATGCCGGCGGCCTGGGCGGGGCTTGTCCAGCCGCCCCTCCCGCCGCTGCCTGCGCCCGCGATGCCGGCTACCTGGGCGGGGCTGGTCCAGCTGCCCCTCCCACCGCTGCCTGCGACACCGGTCGCGATGCCGGTGGCCTGGACGAGGCTTGTCCAGCCGCCCCTCCCGCCGCTGCCTGCGCCCGCGATGCCGGCTGCCTGGGCGGGGCTGGTCCTTCCGCCCCTCCCACCGCTGCCTGCGACACCAGTCACGATGCCGCCGGCCTGGGCGGGGTTTGTCCAGCCTGCGCCACCACCAACCACCCCCAACGGCGCCGCTTTTCGAGGAGTCCCCTCCGGTCGTTGTCCCATCGCTCAAGGATCTGTGCGTCGGCATGAGGGATACAATTGGACAGATGCAAGCCAAATTGGAGGAGTTGTTGCAGCTGCTGCAGTTCGTGAAGACGACGGACATCATGACAGAGCCGGAGCAGAAGATGCTTCCCCGCCAGGTGACGGCGGCGGTGCGGTTGCAAGCTGCTGCACGTGGCCTCCTAGCACGTCGGCGGGTGTGGGTGATGCACGATCTGCAGGTCATTCAGCCCCACACTCCGCAGCAGCTCCCCCAACTCACGCTTTGCCGCACGGAGGACCTTGATCTTGTCCACTGCGTCAGAGATCTTGTTTTCTCTATGGGCGATGAACGCAAACTCTACGGTGGCGACAGTTGGGGAGGCACTTCCATCTCCATTCTCCATCAAAACCCCTCCACTCCGACAAGGAGAAGGCATGGGGTAACCGGTGGGAGCACGCTGCCTAGCGCCACAACATTCCGCCACCGGCCGCAGCGAGGGCACCTCCGTTGGTCGTTGTTGCGACCATTTTTAGGTGGACATACACTTGCGGCCCTTTCGACCAGATGGTCTCCATGGGATCCAGGTGGCTGCACACGTGTCGCTCCAGCACGCGAAGGGTGTCCGCTTTATCTTCAGGAGTCCAAAATAAAGAGTCGGAGTCCAATTCCGTTTGAGAATAAAAAAATAAGCCGAGATGTAAAAGGCTTATTTTTAGGTGTTAGGTTTGTGTTAGGTCGAGTCGTTGTTAGGTCGCAGCTCGAGGACGAGCTGCATGTCCAGGAGGGGTGTAGTGTTAGGAGAGTCAAGGGGCTATTGGGCCTTAGCCCATTAGGGTTAATTAGTCGCTTGCTTAGGGGCCAAGTAAATCCTCTCTATATAATGAGAGGAGATGTATCAATCTAAAGCAGGCAAGAGATTAGAAGGAAATCCCTTCCCTCTTGCCGGCCGTGGGCGGAGCCCCGCGGCCGGCGTTCCCAGCGTCCCCCAAACCCTAGCGCCGCTGCCCTGTGAACAGTACCCGCGGTACTGTAGCACACGCGGGTACTGTAGCGCGCCCATCTCTGCCGCTTCCGCAACTCCCTCCTCTCGATCCCTAGCAGCCACCATAACAATACCATAACCAATGTGAAACTTATTGCACCATCCTGAATGTACAATAGAAAACTAAAGGCTTATTACTGAAATCACACATACCATGTTTGTAATTTCACTATCTGCTTTTTCATCATTTAGAATGAGTGGTGCTTCAATAGAGTTCACTTCTCTGAAACAATGACAATGAAATAAAACAGTATGTACTAGTTGCTAAATAAAAAAAGAAAAATGTACTAGTTCACAAGATCTTAGACAATGAAAATATTAAAAAATATTTAGAAACGTAGGCAAATTGGGGAATCAGGTACCTTTTGTTGCCTGATTGGCCTACTACAGCAGCCACAATAACAAAGAGTCCAAATGTGGTTGCAGTACAAAATGAGATAATCTCCATAACAGATGACATTTCCTATTGATTAAAGAAAGCTTAGAATATATGTTTAAAGACTAAAAGAAATATATTTTATTTCAGTCATAATAAAACAGCAGAATTTTGTAGAAGTCTTCCACAGCTTTATTAACATGTCGAAGAGAAAGGAAATAATTTTGTAAAATAATGGGATACCTTTAGTGACGTAAGCTTGTATTGCAAATGAGGTATCTCTAGAATAATCTTCAAGATCCAGCAGAAGCACATTATTGGGTTATAAAGGATTTCAAACCAAGCCCCACTGACACGGACAAGACTTACAGACATCTATCAAAAGGAATGTTTAGCGCCAACCGTAAGGACATTTGTTCAAACATTTATATGACTCGGAAGAGAAACAAGATCATCATTATGATAACAGAGTTCTTACCCATGCCATAAACTGGGAGCATGTGAAGAATAGTTCATAATTCTCAACATCCTTCCCTTCAAATTTCTTCTTAGCTAGCATAGTTAGTCCAACCAAAGAAAGGCAGGCTGCAAAGCCAGGCACACCGAATGCAAACAACTTCTCCGATAAACCTCTCCTGGCATTCTAAAAGTAGTAGAATTATTATTATACATAACAAGGTACAAATAATGAAGAATATAAGTTAAAAAAAATAATTGTCAGGTAACATCAATTAAATCTAAAGTAAAACGAGCCACTCTCCTCGGGCATTGCTTCTATTTGGTGTTAAAATATTATTTGTTGTTTTCACGGTTTGCCTTGTGTCAAGTTATCTTGTGTCATTAAGTACTTTAATGCAAGAACATATAATATCAGGTCAAAGTATGCAGTTAGAACAAGAAAAGGTATCTCGGCTGTTTAAAGCTTAAACGATTACAGTATTCTACATGCAAAAGCAGAATCTGGAGGAAATTATGGTTAGTAAACTGCTCGTCCAACAAATGCAAACGAACGACAGTAGACATACTTGCCGCACCTACTTACTCTATCATATGGAGTACATCTGATAGTGTAGCGTAGGTGGGACTTCAACATAGCCTGAACGCACGTAGACAGCGAAATGCTCCACGAAATAATCACAAGGTTGTTCGGTTACTTATTAAATGGAGAAGATGCAGAGCAAAACCAAGTACCTGAGCTCTAGTTGTTTTCCTCTTGGCGAGGAAGAGCCCGAGTGCAGCAACCGTGGCGACCGCATTCCCAGCGAACCCCAGCACCGTACAACCGCGACAAAAGTATTAAGGAAACTTCAGAACAACACCAACACCAAACCAGAAACCGCACTCAAAAACAACAAACTAAACTTCAGAAGTCAAAACTGCAACCCACTCGAGATCAAACCAAATAAAAAAGCTAAGGATATAAATCCGCGAAGCACGGCCCGAAACGCCCCCCGTCGTCGTCCCATACCTGCAACGAGAGGTCGCCGACCGAAAACCCTCGCGGATTAGCAGAGCACCACCACATCGCGATCGACAATTCAAACGCCCGGGGTAGAAAAAAAACAAGTAGGGGTTTGGCGGGGTTTTAGGAATCGCACCGCGGGATCACCGGGGCAGACGAAATCCATGGAGGGAGAGGCGGCACACGGCGGCCGAACGCCGCAGCCGCAGCCGCAGCCGCACCCGACGGAGGATTCACGAGCACGGGTCGGCCTCGGAGGCGGGCAGGTGGCGAGCGAAGCGGAGTGGCGACCGGAGAAGGAGAGTGGTGTGCGCGTCGCGCCGTCCCACTCTCGTCATCTAAAAAAAAAATTAATTTAATTTAGCCCGTCGTGGTGGAGTGGTGCCACGCGCGTGATCCACCGTCTGTTTGCTCTCGGATCGGACGGCGGATGTGGGAGAGAGATTGTTAAGAGAAAGGTCACCACTCACCAAAGTGTGGCTTCGCTTTTCTGTTATCCACGTGCTAAAGGTGATTAGTACTTGCAGTAACAAAGAGCAGCAGCCTTTTGGTGTAGCCGGTGATCGCACTAACGCGGCCGGCGAGTGGGGAGGTGCCGGCCGACTGGCCGAGAGGACGACGGCAGGATGCGGGTCCAAGTGCGTTGACGGACCCACTGTCAGTGTAGGTTTGTCTTGAGGAAGGATCGCCTGGTTCATCTCTTCTGAACTCGGAAGAAGGCGCGAGTGGCGCGTCGCGCATGCGGATCTCCACTTTGCGGGAGTGGGCTTTTTCTTTCGCTTTTGGGCTTTGACCTTTCGCTTCAGTCACGTGGCGCGCACATTTTTCCACCGCCAAGAGCAACCGTCACCAGTCAGCTTGCATGTGGACCCCACATGCATGCATCTCTGGCGATCCCTCCGCGGAGTCCACGCTGTTCTACCGCCAACCCCAAGCCGTCACCAATCAGCTTGCAAGTGGGACAGCATTAGTTTAGGTTTTCGACCAATCCAACTTATTATACTATCGTCTTGTTCGCTTGAATTATCAACCGCGCCTTATTATCCTGGTATATAGTGTTTTTCTCTTTTAACAAAACAGCTAAAAACAGCATCAATCAACTTATCACCTACAGAAACGATCAACCAAAACATGTCGAATCTTCCTAGTTTTTTTTTTTTGGTTTTGGACCAACTCAACCTATTATGTTCGTAGGTTTTGGTTCCATTGAAAAAACAATGTTAGGTCTTGTTTAATGCACATATATGAACCTCAAGCCATATGGATTGAATTAAAACTTAATTCAAATCTATTTCAATCCACTTTAACACATATGAGTTGAGATAATACATGTGAGCAAGCTAATGGAGGTGTATGTGGGGCGACACGGGGCTGGGGCTGGGTTGGTGTGGAGGCCACACGTCGCCCTTGTCTAGGTGGTTCTTTTAATCTCGGTTGTAGACTAACAAATGGATGGCTCTGGTTTGTTGTTAGTGTGATATACTTATATGTATATTCATCATCTTGTATTTCTGGAACTGTTTTTGTAAAGGAAAGGAAAACGGGCATAATGTGTATGCATGATGTTAGGGTGATGTCATCAAACTAAAGAAAAGAGCAAACAGGTAGTGATGCAAATGGAAGTTAGAGAAATGGAAATTTAATGGCAGTGAGGGAATTTTGAACATTTTTATGACAATAAAGGAGTGCTATATTTTTTAGTGACAATGAAAGAATTCTCTCGTGTAATATTGGGCTGATTGCAAGAATAGAAGACATCCCCACGACAAAAAGACTTCATTAATTCGTCCAAATATCAATCCTAGAACCAACCTACTCCAAGGGAACTGAGAATCCGAGTGATATTTAGAAATCGCAAGGAGAAAAGGCAACGCATATAAAGCCATAAATCAAGGAAGAAAAAAAAGAAAAGGTGTTCAAGCTGGCCCGGGCTCAAACTTGTTTTCACGAGCGCCCAGCTCTCTCGTCAGGGAAAGGAATGGCCCAACCTCACCTCCTGCCAAGTGCCAACCCGCTTAGACTTAGCCCAACCCAACCTCGGGTCCTGTCGATCGACCTACTTAGAGTTAGCCCAACGCATCCAAAAATTCCTAATTAAATTTGGCCCGCCTCTGCCAACACTGCTCCGTGGGCCTTGTGGGCTACTTCAACTTTTTTTTTGCTCTTGGTGAACTCTAACTATTTTTTTAACTCTTAAAACCAATTCCCTCTAAGAAAACTATTAAAACAATTTAAATTACCACCCTGATCTAAATTAGAAATGGTTATTAAGGTGCTTACATAGTTTTTAATTAAAAATTTGATAAAACCATGATAAACATTTTAAACCATAAAAATATCTCTAAGCTTCTAAAAGTTTCAAGAAAATTCCAACAAATAGATTGGGACATAAGAAACTAAAAAATAGAGTTAAAAATATCAGATGCTTCCAGAAATTAGATTATCTAAAAAAATGAGAAAAGTATCTAAAATTTTGAAACTTTCTGAAACCATTTAAACAACATTTTAACTTTTTAAAAGACTTTCAACAACCAAAATATCATTTCACTTTTTTGGTGTGGAAAGTTTTCTAAATACATAAGACATTGATTAGATTTTTTTATTTTCTTGGATATATTTTTATTTTAGAGATGTAAAACTAATATTTGACACTTTTAGAAATATTTCCATGGTCTTTAAATACTTAATTTGGATTTCTCATTTCATAATCTATCTCTAGGAAATTTCTCAAAAATCTTAAAATCTTATGAGGTGTTTGCCAAAAATTTTGTTTCAAAAGGATGAAACCACCTTGAAAACTAGTTCTAGACCATGGTAGGGAGATAAATTAAATGGTTGAGAGAGTTGAGGAAGATAGCTTATTTGGTTTTCAAATTTTGACGGAGTAAACCAAGACACTAACTATAGTTGAAGGAGACAAAAATGACTTAAAATGCGCATGTGAAATTCTGCCCTAAACTAGCTTGGGTGTTCGGGTTACCCATTTTTTCGGGTCGGGTAATTCGGGTAATTTAAAATTTGGGTAATGAAAATTACTACCCAATATTAGCTCCGAACAACAATACCCGAATTTTCGGGTACCCGATAATTCGGGTTCGGGTTCAGGTATTACCTGATATACCCGAATTTACAAAAATCCGCAAACTAAATAAAATTTTGGTAGCATTATACATAATTTCAACAACAATTGTATAGAATTTTAACAACAATTTGTAGAGAATCATTTATTATAGTTATTTGTTCAAAAAATAGAGAATTATATTTTAATTTAATAAAGTGATATGTTCAAGTGTTCAACTAACAACACATCATAAATAAAAAACACATACAAAACTTTGGGTAGTTCGGATAGTTTGTGTACCGGAGGATATTATCCGAATTACCCAAACTAATTTCGGATAATCAAAATCACTATCCGAAATTAGGATCGGGTACCTCGGGTTCGGGTAATTCGGGGCTGGGTTTGGGTAATTCAGGTTCGGTTTGGGCATCGGGCTTTTTTGCCCAGGCTTAGCCCTAAACACAAAGGAAGACACTTGACATGTGTATCGAATTTCTCCATAGAAAAATCCTTATTTGACGAAAAAAAGTTTAGTCTTTCTTCTTGGCCCTCAAAATTTCGTTCTTTTGTATTGTCTTCTAAACTTATGTTTGGTGCCTTTTGCCCCCCTAAAATGGTCATAGACTGAGAGAGAGAGAGAGAGGTCCTCCTTTAACTTATATAGGATCTTCATAGCTTCTAGTTCGTCCTCCGCTACCTTAAACAGTTTGACGCAATGCCGTAATAATCCAAAAACTTTACAAGCAACATATCATGTGTTCTTTATTGCTCCCTCTGTATGTAAGTATTTATTATTTTTTTATTTTCATGGCATAAGTTTAAATGGTTTTATAGAAAAAAACATTTAACATTTGTATCTCTAAATAAATTTATTACAAAATAGATTAACAATCTATCTAATGATATACCATAAATATTAAAAAATTTATAAAATAATATTCAAAGTTATTTTTAAAAGGACAAGAACGGCAGTTAAAAAAGAAACGAGGGTATCAGAATATTACTATAACGATTTTTTTTCGTTCCTGTAGCCTGTAGGATGTAGCACTATTTCCTACGCAGCTGCACTATATCCTCGATGATTCATTTCCTTGCACGCGGCTGCGTAGGATGCTCGCTCGTGACTCGTGAGAGGATACCCTACCAAGAACTACAAGACGAGGCAATCGAGAACACAGGGCAGTCAGCAGTGGAGGATGACGTGGCCATGAGAATATGAGATCACCACAGTTGGCAACACAATCTAACTATGGCTGGTGGAGTGCTGAGTCAGTGTAGAGTGATCAGCTTGAGATGATCCCCACCCTAATCAAATACCCGAGCTCGTTGTCATAGCCTTCCTCGGCGGGCGACACAGGCCACCTCGGCTCTACCACCCTATAGCACGCTCCTTAGTTTTTTTATATATGTAATAACTCACAAGGCTTATTAGGTTGAACTATCTCTCCACCATGAAATTTTCTTCATGAAAATGCAATTTAATATCTCATCATAATCAAAGAATTTTAAATAATCTAACTAAAGATAAAGAAACTAGTATTAGTAGATATATATACAAATATATGTAACATAAAAATAATTTCATTGTTAGCCTAATGATATCTATTTGATACAATAAATATTATTATTTTTAAAAAAATATAGATATGGCTTGACTTAGTACCTCAGTAGGATAAATATATCTTCATAATTAATCTAATAATATATATTTGATATCATAAGTATTAATATTTTTTAAAAAAACATCAATTAAGATGGCTTGACTTAATACCGTAGCTAAAACTATGCATATTTTTCCCAGAACAGTGAGTAAAGTTTATATTCTTCTGGCTAGATATTCTTATGCCAGTCAAATTTTGTTCCAAAATATCTGACCTTGAAACTTTTCAATGTAACTTTCTATTTTTGTGATACATCTCTATCTCTACTTCTTGAGGTGCACTTTGGTCATTTGGCTTCAGCATTAGTTTCCATAATAGATTCTAAAATGTCATTTAGTATGACACAGTCACACAGAGAGAGTACCATGCTTTGTGCACAGTACTAGCATTGCCTAGCTTCGCACCCATAATCAAATGCCGTAGGCCATATCCACCCTTTACCTCCCCCCCCCCCCCAAAAAAAAAAGAGTAGCCACTGTAATGGGGTTGAGTGTTCTTCCATGATTGTGATAGGCGGAAATCATAATAATAAGTCTAATTTTTAACTCTATTTTTTTAACTGAAAACATTCGCTTATACTCACTCTATATCAAATTATAAGACATTATAGAATCTTAGAGAATTAAAGTATCTCAAGTTTTTTCAAACTTACATGACAATATAATAACATTTATGATGCAACCTAAGTATCATTCAATTTTTTATTAATTATTTTTTATAGAATACCTATTTGATGTCATAAATCTTTATTTTTTTCTATAATTATTAGTTAAACTTGAGACGATTTGACTCTATAAGATTATATATTGGAATGTCTTTATAATTTAGGATAGAGGGACTATATATTTAGATACGTGGAGCACTCGATTCCTCATCTTCACCACCCAAAACATCTCTCACAAGTTGAATGTCCCAAGCACTAGTAGTTGGATCGATCCAATCTCAAACTCCGGAAATAATGTTTCGTGCACCAGACGCGCATAGACTACATGTGACTCCATTTGAAACAAAAACAACACTCTAAAGCATTACTACGCTATGTAACAACACACAAAACAGTGCTAGTAACTTGCATGAGAAATAAACTAGAAGAACACCACACGTGTCGCTGAGGGGATTTTTTACGGTAAATGAACCTAACTTTAAAGTAGTCGTATATCCAACCTTAGCTTGAGTTGATTATGTTAGCAATGCAATTTACACGTCGGTTGAATTCAGAAGAGAAAGCCAAGATGTATATCCACGTGCTCGTATTTATCTAACTTTTTAGAGTAACTTCAGTGGAGCCCCTAAACAGACCCCTATTTTAAATCTAGAGACTTGGTCCCAAAAAAAATCCACTCCAATGCACCTCCTATTTGAGCTCTCATTTTAGGGGGGCCCTCAAAGTTTAGTTTTAGGTCCCAGGAATGAGGTCCTCATATTTCTCTGCCCCTAAATTAGGGACTATAGCTGGAGTTGGACTTTAAATTTGACCATCAAATTTTAAAAGTCACCTCCTAAATTTGAGATGCTCTTACTGTTCTTTTACCGTGGCTGCCTCAACTTTTTTATCAACCAAAAATGAGCCTATTTTGTGGCGTCACCATAGTCTAGGGTACGACAAACGGTGACAAAAGAACCAAGCAACACGTGTGTGTTTCTTTTTCTTGGGAGTAAGCATCCCCATCTTCGCTAGTGTGCCATTTTTCTTCCTTGCAGTCATTTTCAGAATTTTGGTCGCATTAAACAGCTTTCCAAAACGATTTGCGCCATGATCACGACTCAAAAACTTCAACTCATTTCACAATGTTATGTAGCATAAAACACGCTCTTTATTGCTTTTTCCAAAGCATGATTTCGATCGAACAGTATAACTCATGCAACAACTAAGCGGTACAGGAACGACATACCCAAATGAAACGGGTCAAGAGAAGGAGAAGGGACGGCATACAGGAACACCATCGGACGGCGGGGTGCTGCCTCCCCACGTCGGCGAGTACTCTCCGCGGCGGCGCTGGGATCGGGGCGCCGGGCGGAAGACGTCGGCGCGGCGGCGAGGGCGGCCGCCGGCGAGCGCACGAGCGACGCAAGCACGCGCCTGATGTAGTCGAAGAGCGGAGGCCGGCAGCTTGGGTAGGAGCGGAGGTGGCCCTGCTGGGGAGGAGCGGAGGCGCGTCCATCGACAAAGACGGAGATGCCGATGCCGTGCGGGGGGCGGCGGTGCGGGAGTGCATTTTTCTTTTTACTTTTTCTTTTTTTTTATACAAAAGTGCGGGAGTGCGTCGACTGCCTTCTGCACTTCTGCGGTGGGGATGGTTGATAGGAATAGGATAAGCGGCGTGGATTATCTTCTCTTTATTATTAGTGCTTAGCTTTTTTTTGAATCTTATTAGTGTTTAGATGATACAAATAACAACCCATTTAAAGCCCATTTAACATACTGACAAAAATAGTTGGCATAATTTTCTTTTCTATGTGTGGTTTATATTTTTTTATATAAAAAATTTACATACTCCCTTCCTGCGATCCACGTTCCATAGCTACGTTTCGGGTTCGTTGTTACCTAGGGATCATAATCTTATCATCGAACCAAACGTTCCGAATCGTTCCAATTACCTAGGGATCGTAATCTCGTCATCAAACCAAACGTTCCGAAGTGGTATACCCCCTATGAACCCGGGAACTTAAAATTAACGATCCACGTTCCACGTACATACTACGTTCGTTCCTCGTATCTATATACCGAGAACTTTTGTGACTGTGTTATTCCTTCTGCAAGCGGGCGTGTGGAGCGCGGTTGACATAGAGTATCGCTCGGCGTGGGGGATGTGGACGGTGCAGCGAGCTCGTGGCATGGGGAACCCGCGGCTAGACCAGCGGCGGGGTGCGGTCACGGGTCACGCGTGGAGGCATCTCTGTGTGGTTTATCAGCCACCGAAACAATGTTTTTCTCTCACAACAAAACAATCAAAAACAACATCAGTTAGCTTATCAGCCACCGAAATGATAAGGCGAACACGGCGTAAATTGACGTTTATTTATTGGAATATGTCTCGGAATCGTATCTTGTTAAGTTACAATTTATGTCTATTAATTTTACTCAATATTTTTGGGTCGAAAATTAAAAGACTCCTATAGCAATGCACAATCAGTATTACTAGCTCCTCCATCATACTACATGTGTAACTGTTTTAGATGCTTTGTTGACAGCTTGCACATACATCTTGTGAAAATGGACCTAGACACATGTTCGTTTAAAATGATACAATATTTTTTTCTCTCACAACAAAAAAGAACTTCTCAACCTGGCTTTTCGGCGAAATGATAAAGGTAATTATGTAGTGCATCTTAGTGTTATTCCGTGTCTTAACTGCCGGGGCAATTCTTAACTATGAAATTGATTTTGATCAAGAACAAATATGATGAATGAATGCACTTGTAAATTATCCTAAAGTATGATGAATTTGTATAGAAAAAATGTCTGAATTGTGTGATATTTAGCCACAGCAAAGTTTTTTTTTCTCCTTTTGCAAGGCATCATCTTAGAGTCATTATTTTTAAATACTTTTAGGGAGTTAAAATTTTTGAAACTTCCGTAGCAAGACAAGGGCATTTGCTATATGTGATTATGTTTGTGGAATAAGTTTTGCACGGGTATATCGCTTGGCAACACACTATTCAAAGTTATAAAACAAAGCACTATTCAAAGTTATAAAACAAAGGAGTAGCCACTATTCATCGACCGTTGTGATTATGTTGCAGTCTAGGTCGTTCTTTCAAAAACAAATGTGTATGCAGCTGTTATTTTGAGAATCTAGATTGAGATAATTGCTTGAAACATTTTTTTTATTGATGCATGAAAATAGATTTCAAGTTGGTTCTCCGGAAAAAAAATCTATTAAAGTGATATCAAGTAAAAAAGTGTTGATAATATCATAATTTATTTAGGATCATGATTAAGTATCACTGTGATATATAAAATTTTGAGGATATAATAATTACTATATATCATGTGATATAATTTTATAGCTGTAGCAAAGCATGGGCATATGCTAGTCGAGCAAAAAGAACCACACACCACCTTTTTCTTTAGAAAAAGATGAATGTGAAACAAACATGAACACACAGATCGTTCAACACCTTTTGCTCAGAGGACAAACCTTTGGCAGCTAAACAAAGACTAGCCAGATGCGGGGTGTTTAGATGCAAAAACTTTTGAAATTCTGATATTGTAACACTTTTATTTGTATTTAATAATTATTGTTCGACCATAGAGTAATTAGGTTTAAAAGATTCATCTTGCAATTACAGGTTTCTATTTTTTAGGCACAAGATTTTACAAACTGTTGGAGTTGTAGCTTATCCTATATATGTCTTTCAATATATTTTGCAATGGTTGAAAAAAACCCTATTTTTAGAGTATTTCTTTAGATACGGTTGGAGAGGCTCTAAGAAAAAAAAAGTAGGACACACGGTTTTCATGTTCTGAGATGCAGGATTCACAGAAATAGTAGAGCACGCTCTCTTTTGGAAAGGAAATATTGTCACCCAAAAATAATTCAAAACGAAGTCTAGTACTGGCGGAATTGAGATGACTATACTAGCACAAGAACAGGAAAAGCGAGAAACTCAAGAACAAAGCTTTCAGCGAATGCTGTTTGGCAGTATTTGGTAAATTCGTTGCGAGTGACAAAAGTTTGAGACTGCCGCATCAGCACAGCATTACTGGTGATGCTTTGGAGGAGCCTGCCCTGCCCTGCCCGCTAGGTTGCCAAAGGTAGGGTGCTCTTTTTGTCTCTTGCAGGAGTGGCAGCCCCCTGCATTATGCTCCCAAAAAGGGGAGAAACAAAGGCAGGCCTAGTCTTTGTAGTACGTAGCAGTCGCAGGGATTGACGCGCACTGAACAAGTCTTTGTGCATTTTCGGTTTACTGTTTTATGTTTAATTCTCCAAAATCTAAAATCTTAACTATTTTGGATTTCAAAATCCAAAATAAATATTTCAGTGGACTATTTAGTTCTAACCAAAGTTTAGTTTATTTTATATTTCAATGATATGGATTATAAGGATGACTCACAAACCAGTGTAAAATTTGACTTATTTTGATCTCATGAGTCCAAAATCTAGAATTGAGAATAACTTTTTTTTCCCAATATTTTGGATGGTGTTTAGTTCCAAAATCTAAAATATTTTGGGTTGCTAGAGGAACTAAATTGCCCCTTAAGAAAAGTCTACTGAAATCCAGCCAAGGTGAAGCCCCAGCGCTAGCCAGGACAAGAATCGCCTGGTGTAAAGTTAGAGCAATCAAATGCATAACAAAATTATGGCTGATTACTCTCCGCTGTTGTCATTCATCACATATTCTCCATGCATGCATGTTCTGTTTCCCACTCCCAATTCTGTGTGAGCACATAGTACACGATCGTACTTTGAAGGCTTCCGCCTAACGGTTTTTTTTTTTTTTGCGGGGCTAGTGGTGTCCAAGTAAATAATGGTGCAAAGGGTTGCCAAAATTTTGGTCCAAGCACAAACTTTAAACACCACAATGCAAGGGAATCCAAAGTCATGGCCGTTCTTGCGCTATAGTACCGCGTAGCAGAACGTACTCTTAACATGAAATGAAACTAAGAAAGGTCATCTTCATGAACACTACTTCTGCAGTACTTTTTTAGCAAATGAATCATATTTTTTTCAATCACAACAAATTAGCATAAACATCTAGCATAATCTAAATTTGAGCAGCATCAAAATCTCGAGATGATCATGGACAGAGTTAAGTTAAGTGGTAAGAGCACAGCTAAACGGGGAAAAGAGCGTGATGGATTGCAAAGTACACTGACTACTAGGCAAAGGTGGTAGCACAAGACAAGACAAACGGCAGAGATTCTGTCCAGTAAAAAAAAATACTACTCCTTTCATCTTAATTAAATCGTAAGTCATTCCAAAATCTTAGAGAATCAAAACATCTCAATTTTGACCAAGAATTATAGACAAAACTATAAAAATTTATAACATCAAATAGGTATAATATTAAAATAATAATTGATAACGAATCTAATCATACTTATTTGGCATCATAAATATTATTAGATTTGTTATATAAGTTTGGTTAAATTTGAGAAACTTTGACTCTCCTTACGATTTAGGATGGAGGGAGTACGCCCACGAGCCTCTGTGCTTTTCATTTCTGATGACAGAGCACGCCCGGCTCGATCGGTATACTGCAGTAGTACTAGACTATTGTAAAAGTATACTGTAGCATACATTTACGGTATCCGGAGGCGATACGTACTGCACTGTACTGTACTACGTGGGTGTGGTCGCACTCGCACAGTCGCACGCGTCGTCGATCTCACCGTCTGCTGCATGCATCGGTCGGAGCCAGCAGTGCAGTGACAGTGAGCCGGCCGGCCGGCAGAGCGCACCAAGCAAAGATCGACAGCGCCGCAGCGAGTGACGACTGACGAACGGCCACAGCAAAAGCTGTCCACCGCGGCGGCCGGCCGGACCCTGGCCTGGACCGCGCCGATGGCGACGTCGTCAAAGATCACGCGCCCACCAGCATGCAGCGTCAGCGTCGATCGAGCGGCCAGCCAGCAGGCCATGGTGGCCGCCTGCCGTCCTGCCTGCTCCCTCTGCCAGTGTCTGGCGCAGGTGGAGCCGCTGCCGAGGGGAAAAGGCAGGCGCCCAATAGTTTGGCTGCGCCACCACCCACCACCACACTGCTGTGCTTCGTGCATTTGCATGCATTGCACGCACGGCCACGGGCGCCGCGGCAGGCTTTGTGAGACGCCACGCTGGGCTACTACGGCATCGGCAGCCGAAGAAGCGGCGTGCGCGGCGAGCGAGCATCTCATCTGAGGCCTGGCCTGGCCGGCAGCTAGCGGCCTCAAAAGAGGTGCGGGGAAGGCGGCAGCGCGCGGCCGGGCTCGCGCATGTGATTCCGTCGCGGGGAATATTTTATCGGACACAAAGAAGATTTTATCGGTCCCGACCGTCCACCCATGCGAGAGTTACAGTGTACCATTGGCATGGCATGGCAGCGGACCGAATTTCTTGGTCCTGTTGAGATCATCTCGAGAAAAGCATACATAGTTTGGTGCAGTCGCATGTCCATGGGTAAAAATAATTCAATCTTAATAATCTATATCTGCATGTACATGATATTAAACATCATTTAATATTACTAACTAGAGATCGTCATGAGGTGCACTAGCAAAAAAAAATTAAAAACTTAAAAATCCACACAATAATCTGAAAAGGTATATCCTTTAACTGATAGGTTCCTAACCATCACCAACAATAATAGCCTTTAGGACTGTTCTATTTTCTAAAAAAGAATTTATCCACTTCAATTTTCATAATTTGAGATTTACATGTGAGCATGTCCTCCTTGAGCTTGTGGAATTGGATTTTTTTCCACCATATAATCAAGACTACAATATTTGCCCATAAGTCATTTAACCATATGAGTCAATAGAGATTTGATTCTCCACAAGACATGACGTGTACCTTGCTTAGTTCATATGGAGTACTCTCTTCACCTTGGTCATGGGTACACTTCCGTTTAAGGTCTTGTTTGGATGCGCATGTATTGATCGCAAACCACATGGATTGAAGTGCATATTAGTTCAAATACACTCCAATACATGTGATTTAAGAGAAATACATGTGTATCCAAATAAGGCCTAAGGCTTGGTCTCAAACCATATCTTGAAACAATATATATTAACCATCCATTGAAATCCATTTCTTCGACATCACGGGCCTCGGCATGTAAAGTTTTGGAGACCACACTAACCGACAATGTATCACCCCCCCCCCCCCCCCCCCCCCCCCCCCCCCGGGCCTGATCTGCATCCACAAAGCCACATTGGCACCCCTTTTATCGAAAGGAGCAGGAGACAGGAAAGCTCTTGCTCTGCACTTGCCCACCATCCTCCTCTCCCCTCCTCCGTGGTCCAGACGCTCATCTCCCATGTTTGACTGTTAACGGCCGAGGTGAGGACCATGTCGCCACATACATTAACATAACCATGCTGCCGACCCTCTAGGCTCTACTAGTGATTAGTGATTGTGAATCATGGTCCCCTCCCTCTCCGGCTGTCCTCTGTAATCTGTTAGGCCAGTCTGAATAGAAAGTTTTTATACGGTATTGTTTCCAAAATTGCAATGTCAATCGAAATAAAATAAATTCGGATCAAACACATATTTTTAATGAATATTCTATAATTTTATAAACATTTAATTCCATATGACTCATAGAGAGTTAGTATATATATATTCATGCTAAAAATAGTAGTTTCATCTAAATAAAATCCATTTCTTCTCTCTTTTTTTAAATACACTGTCATATCGTAAAAATATATATGTGACAACGTATTTAATGTGAATGAAACTCTGATGAAATTTTCACTTAACCTTACTCTGTAGCGGCGGCAATCATTCGTCAGGCGCTAATCATGGATCATGGAAAAGAAAGAATGTGATGAGATGGAAATGATCACGAGCTACTAGCTCTCATTGGACCTGTGGTCCAACTAGCGGATTCTTCCTACTGGTTAATTAGTCTAGCGATTACCCGACACTAATCTAGGTTTAGCCTGATATAATTTACAATTTTATCCGGTGATTAGCCGCCACCACCACCACACTAAGCTGGTAGTAGTACTCCTAGGTCCTAGCTGCTGACTGCTGTTATGTACGTTAAAGGCTAGCAACACATATAGGTGCACACTGCCATCGTCGACACGGCGTGCGCTTGGATGCGAATTAATCATGCATGTTCACGGAGAATCCAGGGGAGCTAGTAGATTAATGAAATTTTAATAACATCTGTTCAAGATGTAATTTTGAATTAGTTTGAGCTGAGGAATCCTACGTCGTACATGCGTGGTGGTATGTATATGGGGCCAACTAGCCGTATTTAGATGCTAGCTAAAATTTTAGACCCTGCACTTTTAACATCTTTTTTAGACCCATGGATCTAAACAAAGGTCTAAAATTTTTAGCACCAAAAGAGGTGCTAGACAGAGTCTAAAGTTACACAACATACTTTAGACCATGATCTAAACACCATATTTTACATGGTCTAGAGTCTAAACTTTAGACCCATATTAGAGTCTAAACTTTAGACCCAAACTTTAAACCATGGTCTAATGGATCCAAACAGCAGCTAAGCTAGCTGCATGCTGGGTGCATTGTCGGTATTATATCAGCGGAAGATCGGCAAAATCTACAGGAGTGATGACAGCTGTTCGTACGTACATGTAACAGCGTGCTTGACGCGATTTGTTTTGCTTCCAAATCAAATGCTTTTTATCCTATCCGGTCGTTAATCATGAGCTTCATCGTCACAATTAAACCCTTGAAATTAATTGCTCTACAACACTCCATTGGAAATAAGTATAAACTCATCTAGATTTTGTTTCACGTCGACATTTTTTGTTGTTTTCAGTCACTCCTAAAATACCCTCTGTTCTTAGAAACAGGTGGAACACCTGCCACCTCTAGACATACTGAGTTCCCAACCATCTCTAAAAATCGTGGCAAAGACAGTTTGACTCTAGCAATCGATTTCTAGAGAACCCTCTATTTTCTTAGAGAGAATGTGCAAACGCCAGCCGCCTTTAGGAATATGAGTTCCTAACTATCTTGAACTAAAAAAAATAGACCTTAAAGACGGATATGAATTTCAAACCGTTTCGGTTAATGTTTAGGATTGACCGAAGCGGTCATTTTAATCGAGATGCTTACAAATTATTTATTTATATTTAATGTTTCATGTATGTGTCTGAAAATTTGATGTGGTAGAAAATCTTGTAAAGTTTTAGGTTTTTTTTTTTGGAAGTTTGAGGGAACTAAATAGGACCGCCTGCATCCTGCATAATATGTAGACAAAACACTAGGGCCTTGTTTGGTAAATATTGTCCAATCATTTGGGATTTTGAAACTGTAGCACTTTCAGCTTTATTTGGTAAATATTGTCCAATCATGACATAATTAAGTTCAAAAGATTTGTCTCGGGATTTACAGATAAATTATATACTTATATTTTAATTAGTTATATTTTTTACTTATATTTAATACTCTATACATGTGTTTAAAGATTCGATGTGATAGAGAATCTTGTAAAGTTTTGGAATTTATGGTGGAACTAAACAAGGCCTAGGAGTGCGGAGTAGCATGCATGGATGAAATATGGATGAGGCACGCATGCACGCGGTCCTCCATCTCCGTGGCTGACTGCACGCGCTGGATGCTGCACACCACACACACTGGCCTCCATGATTACGTACGTACTGGTGGCAATGGTTGCAATTGCGTGATCCGAAAAAGAGATTCGGCGAGCCCCCCACTGCGGAGGACACCCCGCTTTCTACTTGGTTTTCGTTAGTCCCGTCCGGTCCGGCCGGTTGGTGCCCAAACACCCACACATCATCACCAAAGCGTAGCGTCGTCATCTCGTCTGATAGATTTGCAGGATGCAAAATCCCTACTTCGTTCTCAGCGTCCTGGTTTGATCTGACAAAAAAGAGAGAGTCATGGTTCCCTTCCCTCTCTTGAACAATGGAGTTAGGCACGGTTGTCGCTCATAAGTCACCGTTGAAGATAAGTCAGCTAATATTATTTTTGGGTGTTTTAATGTGAGATTAAAACATTATATTATACTCTCTCCATCTCAAATTATAAGAGATTTCAAGAGTCTTAAAGGGTTAAAATATTTTGAGTTTGATCCAAAGTTATAGAGAAAATTATATAAAAAAAATATGATATCAAATAGGCATACTATGAAAATATAATTGATAATGAAACTAATAATACTCAGTTGATATTATAAATGTGATTATATTGTTATATAATAAGTTTAGTTAAACGTAAGATATTTTGATTCTCTAAAATTATTAGGATGTCTTATAATTTGGAACGGAACAAATAGTACTATTGAGAGAAAAAAAGAGGAACACAACACACGAGTCACCAGTGCGGCAGGAGGGCCCCATCGACATGGAGAGTGATATCGTGCTCGGGATGTGGGAGCGCAACAGAAACGAGAGAGACCCAGCCAACCAGACGCTGCACGTACCTGCGTTCTGCATGCATGCAACGCAACTCAAAGCTGCGTCCCCGTCCTCTCGTGCGTTGTGACTGAGCAGGGAGCACTCACTGAGCCAGCCCAGCCCAGCCAGCGGCCATGCTGAGCATGGCCGTTGTTGCGGCCTGTATGCCCAGCACCACCAGCACCAGCACCAGCCGGCCGGCCGGTCCCGACCCGAGCCGCCCCCAGGCCCCAGCACCCAGCAGAGGCCAGTGCAGTGGAGTACTACTACGCAGGATCGAGGGGCCAGCTCGAACCCCAATTCCCAAGCAAAACTGGCAGCTTTTTTGCGAGCCCTGGCCTTTGCATCAACAGCCACTGTGCCTGCCTGCCTGCCTGCAACAGCGGCCGCAGCCTTGCACAGTGGCACCGCACAGGGGCTAAAATGGGAGCCTAGTACTGCCTCTACAGCGCCAGGCGCTCTGCCCTAGTGCCCTGCCCGGCCCGGCCACGGCCACATGCTGGGCGACAGCTATGTGTCTCGCATCGGATCCTAGATCCTACTGTACTAGTAGTAGTGTTTGCGCTGGACACCGACAGTGGTGCCCGCCGCGTGCCGAGGCTATGCCCAGTAGCCAGCCAGTAGGGACCACCGGCCACACCAGAGGATGGAGCCAGCTAGCTAGGGCTAGGCCTCGGCCGGACCTCCCGTGCCGTGCGCGCCTTGGTAAGTTGACCCAGGTCAAAGAACATTTCTGTGCGTCGCCTGTGTAGCAGTAGTAGGCTGGAATTTTCCATACTATTATTTTATTATGAGAAAAAAACATCATACCATATTTAATAAGTTAAACAAAGATGCTTAAGAACTGTCATTATTCAATTCTACTAATAGATATGGACTGTGTTTTATAAAATTCATGTGCAAATATCTCCTACGTTGTAAACATGTCTTTAGTGTTGACTAGTACTTCATCTAAAAACCCAACCTAACCTGTACTTCCTCTATCCTAGAAAGTATAAGTCATTCCAAGTATATGTTTTTGGTAGTGCTTCAAGAAAATTTTAGTTAAACTTGAGATATTTTGATTTTGTAAGTTTTTGGAATAATTTTTAATTTGAAATGGGAGTAAAATTTCTTGTTTTTTAAGAAGAAATTTTATTCTATGTTTTTAAATTAAATCCTAAAGATATGCATGGAGACTAGACAAAGAGAGAGGTTGCAACTGGGAAGGCCAATCACACTGAACTTCCAATCCGGTTCCTGAAAGAAGAAAGATGGCACTCAAGTGTCGTCAGTCCTGAATAATTCCTCATTTTCCACCTGTGATGCGAGCAAACGGTGACACTGACATCTGACATGCCGTAAAAATAACCGCTTTGGACACCATAGTCAACCACCATGTGGTTTTCGCCTTTCTTCTTTTTTTTTCACCCTCCAGCTTTGGAGCAGGATAAGATCTTAACCGCGCACAAAAGTAAAATATTCATTGATCATTCACCCAATACGATTGCAAAGGGATGAAAAAGCTGGCTTCTACACTAAAGTAGTACTGTAATAAGTACACTGCTACCATGAAAACACTACTTATATACTTTTTCAATGACTCGGTCTGACAAAGAAACAAAGCGCAAGACCTATATACGGAATATATACATAAGAGTAACTAAAATTAACTAGGAAATACTGAACCATATTTAAAATTATTCAGTGTTAGTATTATGAATTTTTCGGTATATAATTATTCATACATACTCCATCTGTCTCAAAATAATTGATACTCTAGAGTTTGAGATTTGTTCCACAATAAATATTAATTTGACACCTATATTACAAAAGCACAGGTAGTGTCCGGAAACTTCTCCCGCCAGTTTGCAACTTACAAAAGACAAGATCTATTTTTGTAATTTTATGTGCCCAATTCTAGAATTACATTTATTTTAGGACGTGTATATAGAGAGAGAATAGAAGAAAGAAAATTAAAAAAAAGAGATGTATGGGCCTGTTTGACATGGATTATTCCTGTATCCAGCTAACTCTACCAAACATCTTCTTAGAGTAATCATTTTTAATAAATGAAAAAAAGAGAAGCTGAAGCCATTTTTAAGAAACCACAAATCATGACTTCAAAACAACTCTGGTGTAGAAACCTGTCAAGAGGACGTGCCAAACAGCGATCACATGTCAAGGCTCAAGGAAGCCGAGGCCGATATGTCCGAGAGCGAGACAAGCACGCCGCCGCACGCGTAGCAGGCTCAGGCTAGAGCACTAGCAGCAGTAGTAAAGAGACAAGTAAATGCCAGCCCCGTCTCCTCACCAAACGAAAGCATCCGTCTCTCTCCTCTGTCCTCGGCTGCCCCCGTGCGTGTTTCTTGGGACTACGACCTGCTGGCCCTGGCCTGCTCCCTTCACCTCCACACAGCAGCAACGAGAGAGAGCCCGGGGCAGGAGGAGGCGTGAAATGTAAGCAAGCGGAGGGACACGCCGAGCTGAAGCCGCACAGAAGCTGTCGTCAACTTCAACTCAACGCAGAGAGGGAGGTAGTAGTAGCTGTAACAGGGAGAGCGGCGTCGCATTTCCGCCATGAAGTTCATGAAGCTTGGGTCCAAGCCGGACGCCTTCCAGACCGACGACAGCGACGCCAGGTGATCCCCCCCCCCCCCCCCGTTCATCTTCTTCCTCCTCCTCCCTCTCTCCGCCCTCCGCCATTGCAGGCCGTGCTTATTACTTCCTCCTTTGCCGCCGTGATCGAACGGAGACGCGCGTTCTTGGCTGTGCTCTCGGACGTTCACTTTCAGTCTTTCAAAGAAAGTTCTCGCTCTCCCTTGTAATCTGTATAGAAGGAAATGAAGGAGGGCACCAAACCAAACTTGTTCTTGCCATGACTGCTAGCGTCTCTGTTCCGGTAGGAACAAGAACAATGCAATGCCATGTTTTCTTGGTTGGCTTGGCTCCTAGGAGTAGGTCCCTGTTTCTCTCTTACCTGCAGGAGCAACAATGCTGCGTTCTGTGAATGAAGAGAGCAAAAAACAAAAAGGCTTGCTCTGCAAGCATGAATCTTTCGGCGCGTGTCTTGTGAGTTCTTGATTCGCCGAGGGAAAAAAAAAAGGAGTGCCTTTTCCGTTGGGGTTATGGATGGTCTTACAGAACCTGTGCAAGCCGTGCTGTGATTATTGTGGGGGCTGCTGCTGCTGCTCTCTTCATGAGTGCTCGTGTGCTACGTGGTTCCCCTCCACGGCAGCTGATTTGACCACCCTTTTTTGCCACCAAAAAGTCCCTTTTGGCTGCGCAAACAAAGTCGTAGCAGTTGTGGTGAGGATCATGAGATTACATTTTTTACTGGTTGTCATGTGGACCACAAGGTTTCACTATAGTTGTTTGATCCATGTTCTTCAGCTTTGTATGGAGATCTTGGACTTGCTCCTAACTTGCAAATCCTTTCATTCCATTTTTTATTAAAGCGCCCCCACCATCCCTGTTTCATTTTTTCCCTGTTCTGTACCTGTAGTATGTGAGGATACTTTGACTGAACATGAACAGGCAGCTTGAGAACGGATCTATATAATTTTTTTAAAAAAGATATTTTATATTTGTGTACTCCTCAAAATGACTGTCTACACTCCATTTCCAAACAAAACTGGGTACTTCCATGACTGTCTCTGTTTCTCACGGAAATCAGATCTACAGTACATTCACTTCAACTGAGAACAAGTGCAAGAAGATTTTGAAGGGAAAAAACTGGAATATTGTACATGTACTTGATTTGCTCTGAAAAAGGTGTTGCCGTTGTGTTTGTGCTAACTAGAAACTAGTAGATGTTGTTTGTGCGTTTTTTTCTTCATATACTCCTCTACTCTCTTCTTAAGAATGTTCATTACCGATCGATCATGTTATGTTGACTATGTCAATCTCCATATTCTCATGCAGATACGTGCTGTCAGACCTTGCGTCAGATATCGTCATCCATGTCGACGATGCAAGGTTCTATCTACACAAGGTAATTCCGTGCCATTTTACTTAAGTTATGAATGGACCTAAGTAGGTTTAATCGCTGATTGTTTTTCCCAAAGCTACTTGTGTACTTGAGAACTAAAACAATGGATCGGCCAACATACAGCTATCATCACACTAGAAGATGCTGCAATAGTAACATCTTTTGTCAGGCGCCACTTGCAATTTGGATCTTTGTTGCTTTCGGAATCTTTCCCACGGTTTCTTTAGATCATGCTTCAATTCCCATGGGCACCTTTCATTCTGCTAGCGCTAGGTGACAGCAATGCACGTACCATGCAATTAAGAAATGTCCTCTTGTTCAATAGATAATAATGCTACAGCAAATCTAGAAATGTCTACTGTCCAATTATATTATATATGGTCATTTCGCTGTAAGAAGAATCTTTGGTAGATTAGTCATTAGTCTCTGAAATTTTGGTCACTCTGCTGTCTATTTGCAGTTCCCTCTTCTTTCCAAGAGTAGTCTGTTACAAAGGTTGATAATAGAGGCTAGTCAGAATGGCAGTGATGAAGTTGTGATACAAGACATTCCTGGTGGAGTGAAAACCTTTGAAATCTGTGCAAAGTTCTGCTACGGCATGGTGGTGACCCTCAACGCGTACAATGTTGTCGCCGCAAGGTGTGCGGCAGAGTATCTTGGGATGACCGAGGATGTTGAGAAGAGCAACCTGATATTTAAGATGGAGGTGTTCCTGAACTCTGGCATCTTCAGGAGCTGGAAGGACTCGATCATAGCACTACAGACCACTGATGCACTGTTACCATGGTCAGAGGAGCTTAAGTTGGTCGGTAGATGCATAGATTCCATTGCCACCAAAGCTACCGTTAACCCATCGAATGTTATGTGGTCATACACCTACAACAGGAAATCTGCATCCTCTGATGAGATAGTTGAAGCCCGGAAAAGCTCGCAGGCGGTTCCTAAGGATTGGTGGGTTGAAGATCTGTGTGAACTGGATGTAGACCTATATAGGCGTGTCATGGTTGCAGTTAAGTCAAGGGGGAGGATCCCCTCTGATGTGGTCGGAGAAGCGCTCAAGGCGTACGCTGCTAGATGGCTTCCTGAATGTTGTGACACGCTGGCAGACGATGCCGCCTACTCTGAAGCATACAAGCATCTGCTTGAAACCATCGTCTGGCTTTTGCCCTCGGACAAGGGATCTTCAGGGATCTCGTGTCGTTTCTTCCTGAAGCTGCTGAAAGTTACTGTCCTGATTGGTGCTGGAGAGCTTCTGAAGGAAGAACTCATGGACAGGATCGTGTTGCAGCTCCACAAGGCTTCGGTCCATGATCTTCTGATCCCTTCCAAGCCTCCGGCGCAGACCGTCTACGATGTCCAGCTAGTTCAGACACTCATCAGCAGGTACATGAGCCATGCTGGCGTAGCTCAAGATGGGATTTTTCTCAATAACCTTGACCAGGAGATGTTTGAGACGAACGTGGACAGTGAATCTTTGGAAGCGTTGTGCAAGCTGGTGGATAGGTACATCGCTGAAGTCGCCTCTGATCCAAATCTGTCCGTTTCAAGCTTTGTGGATCTGGTCACTTCCATGCCTGAAACAGCCAGACCAACACATGATGGATTGTACACTGCCATTGACGTATTTCTGAAGGTATGTATTCTTCATATGTACTATCTGCCATTTTGTTTCAAAAAAACTGAGATGATGAGATGCGTAGCTAAAACTGTTTGCCGCCTTGTGATGTTCCCTTCAGTTGCATCCGGGGCTACCCAAGATGGAGAAGAGGAAGATCTCGAGCCTGATGGACGTAAAGAAGCTGTCCAAGGGAGCATGCATCCACGCGGCGCAGAACGACCGTCTCCCGCTGCGCGTGGTGGTCCAGGTCCTCTTCTTCGAGCAGCTGCGCGCGGCAGGAGCAGCAGCGGCGACGCCCAACGTGAGCGTGGCGCGGTGCATGGCGCGTCTAGCGGAGGAGGAGGAGGAGGCCGACGACCACGGGCACTGGAAGGAACCGGAGCCCCCGACGCCCGGCGCGCTGAAGAAGCAGCTGGGGAGCCTGAAGCTGGGCCTGGGCGACCACTACCACCAGGGCGTGGGCGCGGGCGACGACGGGCGGCGCCTGGTTGCGCGAAGCAGCAGCGTGGCTAACCAGAGCAGTCGGCTGTCGCTGTCGTCGCGGTCGCGCAGGATCTTTGACAGGCTGTGGGTCGGCGGCGCGAAGCTGCCTGGCGAGGCCGCTGCCGCGGTGGGCAAGGGGTCGTCGGACACGTCCGGGAGCTCGCAGAGCCCGCGGTCGTCCGCGAAGCCGCTTGAGTCCAAGTCGTCCAGCTCGTCTTCGAGGAACCGGCGGTACTCGGTCTCGTAGGCGGTCGGCGGCGGTGGCTGTACAGTGGAAGGAAGGAGCCTGGTCCAAACCCAACATGTATGAACAATGGCGAGCTGCTGCTAACTTTCAAAGTTAGTGTTGATCTTGGGATAATCCCCTGGTTACTTTCTGTAACAGACTTTGCTACTACTATGCTTGACTCGAAACTCGACGAACGAACTGGGCAATCCTTTTTGGCGGCCAACCACTCGTCGGAGTCCTCTCTCAATTACTCTGGTGCATTTGATTTGCGACGATATATTCGCTAAGCCTACTGTACGTTCGAATGAAGGTTGCCGCCAAACCCGGTGACCGGAGAGTCGCTGAGGATGTACGATGACTACTTCTAACTGCTCTGAGGACGGGGACGGGATGAGCTCCTGCTATTTTGGGTTGCGGTTGGCCGGCGAAGCGAAACGCCTGCGTCTCCGTACACGGGCGACCGGCGACGGCGACGTGGGGGTTGGTGGCGCGGTGGTTGCTTGTCCCATCCTTCCATTTCCATTCCATCGCAGAAGCTAGCTACAGTATGCAAGAATGCAGGTGGTGGTGGACTGGTGGTGCAGAGCAGGGAAACTGGACATGCGGAGGATCAAAGGCAGTTGCTGGCCTCACACTCTCACAGTACCTAGTTTACCGTAACACCGAATCAAAGGCAGCCTTTACAAGTTACAAAAGGTGATTAGGAATTCAGGATAAGCAAGCCCAAACTGTTCCTTGCGTGCGTCCAAGCCTGCTGCTTCGAGTTTCCGGGGCGATAACCGCAATGGACACTGAAACAGACAGACGCGAGATCAACCAATCACCAACGGTTCCCTCTCCGCCTCCGGAAAAGAAGACGAGTGGCTGAGCCTCTTGCCAAAACCCAAAAAGTGTACAGGGTGAGCTACCACTTTCCTCCGGGTGAAAGGTGAAACTGAAGGAGCTGCTTTTATTAAGTACAGTAGATAGCGTTTATGTATGTGCATACTTTTGCTAATGTCTACAAGCGACTTCTAATCTAAAGGGGGAAAAACAAAGGAACCAATATCTTTTGCAAATTAATAATTAATTATTAACAGAGAGCTGCTTCCTTTCGGGAGTGTATTACAGATTTACATCACGTATTCACGCTATGGTCGCACGTTGTTGAGATGCCAAAGCGTGTACCATTCAGCCAGAAATTTTCCAGCCATATATATGCTTAGGTTAGATCCAGTAATGTGTAGTATACTCAGTGCTACGCCCTTGGTTCCAAATTATAAAACGTATCTAGATAAATAATAAAATAGATGTGCCAGAAAAAATTAAAACTTTTTAAAATTTGGAACGGGGTCAATACTAATTAATTACCATGTAAGACATTTTGATGATATGACAAGTGATCAAAGAAGAGAAAGAGATAAGAGCAGTATCATCATTAAGATACACAGCTAGGGCACGAAGACCAATATTTCAACACCACACATATATTTTAAGTCTTGTTTGGATCCTTCCCTCTAAACTTTAGAGCTAAAGCTCAGATAGATAGTCTAAAGTTTAGAGGCCTCTAAAATTTAGAGACAGAGATCCAAACATGGCCTTAATGTTACTAAGAAGCCACGTCATGATATGGTGATGTAATGCCCTGTGAAGGTTGCATCATTTTGCCTTTACATGGAAAAAAGTTAGGTGAGGACCATCCCTACCACGACCTGGTAGGGATTGTTTGGCTTACATGTGGATCATCGTATTATTCTAACCGCACACATGGTAAACTAGATGTTCCATGATCCACGTGTCAGATACACATCCCTACCGTGTTATTGTGAGGACCATCCCCACCAAATTTGTTTCCCTTTACATAATGTTTTTGTAGACCGTGACATGATACAATGGAAATGGATTGGAAGAATCATTAAAAAAATAGGATCAAGCACTACATCTTCGTAGCTTTGCGGAAAGGAGGGGCGTGAGGAGGAGCCGCCGTCGTCTTCCCCCGTCCACCACCGCTGGTCCCCCTCCCTTCCCCTTCGGTATCTCACCGGGGTTGAAGGGAGTGAGGATCCATTGATTTTAATAAGCTTCTCGAGTAGATTGAGTCATTAGGGTTAGAGTTTCCATGTCAAAGTTCTTGGTATTTGAGTTTTATCTCCTCCTTCTCGTCTTCTCCAGCAATGGTGAAGGAGAAGGATGGAATCGTCTTCTCAATGACGGCTTCGTTGAAGACGAGGACGACAATTTCGGCGTCACCATCTTCATCGACATGACGACATGTAGATTTTGTTTCCGGACAACGACATCAAGGCGGAGATGATGTCGCCGCCATGGAATAATTTTCTCCGGTCTCTTCTTCATTTTGTTGTGGTTAGATCTGGTCACGATGAAAAGGGAGAATATTATTCAGATCAGTCTTCCTCATTCTTCGGTGACAGAAAGAAGAAGAAGGAAGACACCAGAAAGAAGAAAAAAGATCTTCAATTACACCTACAGGAATGTTCGTCGTTCGTTGGGTAGTTGTTCTCAGACCATTTGCCGATTGTTAGCCTGTGCGGTCATCTACACTGCAAAGCGATTAACATGTTAGGTTTAGAGGTGTGCTATTCACCAGTGGCGGAGGGCGGAATATATTTGAGGTATGGCAAGTTGATATCATAAACTGAGCTTGTTAAATGAGGTATGTTTGGGTTTTAGAGCTAAAAAGTAATTCACCTTACACATCAACTAATTATAGGCTAATAAAGGCTAATGAACTCTAACCATCAATTAGCCTTCATTAGTTCTTATTAAAATAAAATTAGCTTACGTTTAGGCTTTCTACAAACACCAATTAATTATGAGGCAACAGGGTTCATTCTCGGTGCTCTCACTTGAAGAAAGAATAATTAAATAATAAAGAACTGTACAAAAAATAAGTAAATAGATTTGTGACTTATGTGATCTTAGCATCCTGCGGCTTGCAGGTCTAGGGTGGCAGCACCAAGCCTCCAGCAGTGTTTATACGAATGACTATATTAATTAATAAGTATATAACTAGACTGCAAAGCATCCGGATGATGGTAGGCAATTTGCAGGGGGCATACAGAGAACTGAGGTATGGCAAGGGCCATACCTTGCCCCTACCGAGTCCTCCGCCACTGCTATTCACAGCGTGAATACTATTTCGTATTGCAAAATGTTTGTAACGTATTGATGTATCTAGTTTTTATATAATATAATTCTTCTTTTGTCGTAAAAAAAACACTACATCTTCGTACAATAAAAGTAATTCATATGTCACCCCTGATTGTAGTAGTGCTCGGATCTTTCTCTAGAAATTGAAGGAAACAAAACTCTTTGTTGTCCACACCGACAGGACAGGATCATGAAGAATACATCAACACCGTACCGTTGTTGTATGTGCCCCCCCCCCCCCCCCCTCCCCTCCCGGTGACTGCTACTAGGTACGAATTGACTTCTGATGCAAAGAATTGGGTTACAAATCCTATGGAAGCCATTATGAATGGTCTGTCCCTCAGTCCCAAATTATGAGTCATTATAATAATCTTGAAAAATTAAAACATTCTAAAGTTTGATCAAATTTATATAATAAGATATTAATATTTATAATTTTAATAAGTATAATTAGATTCTTTATTAATTATATTTTCGTAGTAGACCTATTTGGTTATAATTTTTTTTATCTCTCTAATTTTTGTTAAATTTAAGATTCGTTGACTCTCTAAAATTTTCTTAAAATGAATTAAAATTTGGGACGGAGGGATTTGAATTTTTTTAGAAAAATTATGAAGATCGAGGCTAAACCTTATAAAAAAATATTTCTTTGTGTCAGTTTCTCATCGAATTTCTGTGTTTTATTTCGACCAATCCATCGTTTCCTAATTTTTCGTTTTGAGCACCGATATCGTGACTGTGTCCCGGACGGATCCTGCTGTCGCGACGGATACTGTTGCGGCGGCACCTGAGCTGGATGGGGGCGCGCTAGGCGCTAGCTACCAACTCCGGTGCAGGTCTAGGCCGAGACGAGACATACACGAAGTCTTACCAAACACAGAATTCCTGGGCCTCAGCTCCTATAAATAGGCCCACACCAAACACACAATAGAGACACGCACGCGCGCGCCAGATTAAAGAGAGACAGGAAGGACGACACAGCCCCTTGCTTGCTTGCATTGGGTTTAGTTTAATTTCCTCTTCTCGCCCCTGTGCCCGGTGGTAAGTAATAACAGCGACCCGGTAACCACGCGCGGCGGCGGCGGTGAAGGAGACATGACCGTCGTGGGCGGCGACGACGCGGCGGCGGCGGGGCGCGGGCAGATGACGGTGTGCGTGACCGGCGCCGGCGGCTACGTCGGGTCGTGGATCGTCAAGCTCCTGCTCGAGAGAGGGTACGCCGTCAGAGGCACCGTGCGCAACCCAGGTAACGACGTCGTACGTAGATCCATCCATCGTCAGCAGGTCGATCGAATTGCGATTCATCGATATATATATACTGACACTGTGTTGTCTGACGACGACGACGATGGACGGCGTGCAGACGACGCGAAGAACGCGCACCTGAGGGCGCTCCCCGGCGCGACGGAGAGGCTGGCGCTGTGCAAGGCCGACCTGCTCGACTACGACGCGCTCCGGGCCGCCGTCGCCGGCTGCCACGGCGTCTTCCACACCGCGTCGCCCGTCACCGACGATCCGGTACGTCTGTATACGGAACCTAGGATGGATCGATCGATTGATCACGGTACATCATGTGACGTAACACGGCCGGCCTGTGGGCTGTGTGCTGACGTTTTCTCTCGTGCTCCAGTAGGGACCATATGCAGCACCTACCCCAGGTATTTATTATCTATAGGATAGGACTAGCTAGCTATGAGCCTAGGATCATCCAAAATCTCAGTAAAAAAACACATTAATTTACGGGTAATTTTGGTAACCGTTATCATTGCCTGATTTTTTTCTGAAAAAGAATAGTATATATGTAGAACATTTTTGAGACAAAAGAATTGTCTCATTCAAAATTCACTCTCGGCGACGACTCTGCCTCTCTGGAGCCAGATTCCGCTAGCTAGCAGAGAGAGAGGAATAAAAGTGGGACCGCCGTTTGCAATTATGCCCACTCGTCAGTGACCTTTGCTTCTTTCTACCTACTCGCACGGCACGGCAATACGGGGCATACGGCATGGCATGGGCAGCTCAGCGGTTTCCTTGCATGCAATTGCAGGAGGAGATGGTGGAGCCAGCGGTGACGGGGACGCGGTACGTGATCGACGCGGCGGCGGAGTCGGGCACGGTCCGGCGCGTGGTGCTGACGTCATCGATCGGCGCGGTGACCATGGACCCGAACCGGGCGGCGGACGCGGTGGTGGACGAGTCGTGCTGGAGCGACCTCGACTTCTGCAGGAGGACCAATAACTGGTACTGCTACGGGAAGGCGGCGGCGGAGCGGGCGGCGTGGGACGCGGCGGCGGCGCGCGGCGTCGACCTGGTGGTGGTGAACCCGGTGCTGGTGCAGGGACCCGCGCTGCAGCCGTCGGTGAACGCCAGCCTGATGCACGTGCTCAAGTACCTCAACGGCTCCGCCAAGACGTACGCCAACGCGGTGCAGGCGTACGTCCACGTCCGTGACGCCGCTGACGCGCACATCCGCGTCTTCGAGGCGCCTCACGCCGCTGGCCGGTATATCTGCGCCGATGGAGCTGTGCTTCACCGTGAGGACGTCGTCGCCACCCTCCGCAAGTTCTTCCCTGACTACCCCGTCCCGGAAAGGTCAGTGACTCGATCGTTGTCACTACATGCATATGCATGCTGTCGTCGATCGATCGATGGTGCTGTGCTTGCTTTTGATTTCGAGAGAGGTTCAGTGCGTGCAGTAGTGCATGCGTGCATGTCGTCTCTGTCTTTCGTTTCATCAGAATTATTCAAGTTGCCATGTGGAAATTATAAGATTAAAAAAAGGGTGAAACACGTGAAATTGTCAATAGATAGTGCTCACGTGAGGTGAGAAATTTGGTTATGATGCGCGCGCGGTGAATGTTTTGCCAAGGGTGAAAAGCCTCGGCGGTGGGAGTTACGCAGAAGCGATTGGGAAATCTGTTGCCCAGTCTTTCGCTCTTTTGTTCAAGTCCAATGGCTAAGAGTTCAATATAGGCTTCTTTTTGGCTTCTAGTACATACTAGAAACTTTTTAAGAAATCTTCTTCATTATTATTATTAGTTCACCGTTGATAGATCAACGACGTGGTCGATCCTCCCGGGAAAAAAAATCAACTGTTCTTCTGCGGTCCGTCAAGCATCTATCATCTATCCTCTGTCTTTTATTTGCTTCATTGACACGGTACTCCAAAAATCGTGCAGAAAATACTTTCAAACTTTTGATGATGGCTTTCTCCTGAGGATTTTCCACCGATCCATGTACTTGTATTGTACTGTATTTAAAAGTGTGCTTATAACATATATGTGCTGTATTAACTTGTGGGTCTTGGATTGCATTGCATCTCGTAGGTGCTCTGATGAGGTGAACCCAAGGAAGCAGCCGTACAAGATATCCAACCAGAAGCTGAGGGAGCTGGGCCTGGAGTTCACTCCCGCGGCGCAGGCCCTGTACGACACCGTCATTTGCTTCCAGGAGAAGGGCATCCTCCCTATTCCTGCCCCAACGCCGGCGTCGTCACCGGAGCCAGAGGCCGCCTGAGCTATACGTCGTACGTGCTGGCCTCGTACGCATCACACTGCAGGCACGTACGTACTGAATGAAGCTAGAGAGGCTGGCCCTGGATATTATGAAGAAACAAATTACTAGCATATTTGGCACGCAAACTATATATATATTACAGACGTTATATATGCTTCGATCGATCAGTCTGCTAAAAATAGAATTTGAAGTATGTACCATTGATTGTGGGCGTAAGAGAGTGTCAGAAGCGTTGTAGTGCAACAGTAACTAGTAGCGATGTGATGACTTTCTATGTTGGCTAGCTAGCTACAGTTCTGAGCTTCTGAAATCTCCTAAAATAAACATGGAGTATCATCCTACAGTTGTGTGACTACTGCAGTTTGCAGGATTTTGCCATATCCTTAGTGACAACTTTCTAAAAAGAAAATCAGAAATGAGTGCTTCTTGCGAATGACCACGGCCACTTGAGTAGTTCAGTCTTTCGAGAAGCATATTCGTCGTCAGGGTCCAACCGACGATCCTGGAAACAAATTCAGGTCCAGCCAACGTGGGTTTGGCGGCCCATACCTACAGCCTGTCGATCCAGGCCTGGTCCGAAAGGAAGAGAAAGGGGACGGAGGAAGGACACGGGCCCGAAGGTGGAAGACCTGGGATTTGGGCCTGGTCCCTTCAAGACGAGTCCCGACCGTTTGTCCAGCCCAGCTACAGTTCACCAGGGTAAAATCAGAGGAAAAAACACAGAGTCCAAACTTAGGGCTTGTTTGGTAGAGCTGTGCTCCCAGGTTCTCTAGCTGTGCTTCCTGATTCACTGGTGAAGTGATTTTGTGTCTGAAAATGATTATCTTCCATTGTTTAGCCTAAACTCTCAAAATTAGCATGGACAGTCACTTCACAGAATCAGGTGAAACTACTTTTTTCAGCTCTCAACCTCTTAGTTCATTTCAGAGAATCACTTCACAGAATCAGCAGAGAATCACTTCTCGCTGGAAAATATGTTTGGCAGTCAGGAAGTGATTCTGCCTGAGAATCAGCTCCGTGGAGCGCTGCCAAACGCCCCCTTAGAAGTGGAGTTATTGTATGGTAGATTCTCTTTTTGTACCGTTTTTTTTTTCAAACAAAAACAGTAGAAAATTCATACATAGTATTGTGTAGAACCGGGGCGCAAAGTTGTGCATCGATTGCCAAGAGCTATCTATAAAATACCACTCAAACATCAAAATCGGTCTAATTTGACTAACCATTTCCGTTTGGAGACCTCAATCTGGATAGAGGCCTCCAACGGATCCAGCAGAGTTTTCATGTTACCCCACCTTGCCCATTTATATAAAAAAAATGTAACTTCTAAATTAACCACCTCTCAGTCTGCTGATAAGTCGGTTGGTGTTGTTTTTAGATGTTTTTTGTGAGAGAAAAACATTGTTTCGGTGGCTGATAAGCCAAACAAATAGAGCGTCTATCATTATAAATGCTAGTTTAAAATAATATCATACTAGTAAGAGAGAACATAAACTTGTAAAATCTTCACAAAAATCATAAATATCTAGAGCCTGATTGTTTGGTTTCAGCATCTTACCTCCTGATGGAAGGCTCGGATACGATGACTCCTAGATCGAATAATGGGGCTGTTTTATAATATGGTGATGGTGACAAAGCTCACATGTATGGTACGATAACTCTCTGGGATCTTATTATTTACTCCCTCCATCCTAAATTGTAAGTCATTTCAAGAATCTTGGAGAGTCAAAGCATCTTAAATTTGACCAAGAATTATAGATAAAATTATAAAAATTTATAACATCAAATAGGTATATGATGAAAATATAATTGATAACGAATCTAATGATACTTATTTGACATCATAAATATTATTATATTGTTATATAAGTTTGGTCAAACTTGAGAAACTTTGACTCTTCAAAATTTTTGGAATGACTTATAATTTGGGATGGAGGGAGTATTAGCTAAGGCAACGCCTAAATTAGACTGGCATTAGTTTTTGTTTGGGAGTTCCTACATGACATTTTCGTTGTTGTCAATAGGCTCCGAAACAAGATTTCAGGTCGACCAGAGCAATACTATTCCAGGCATACCGCCTGGTAAGAGTAGGAGAGAATCTATCTATAGAAGATAGATTGAGCACATCCTGCGGATCCATGTCACGGACTCCCGCGGTTGCTTGCCGCTTGCAGGCATCTAACTACAGAAGCTCCTTGTCCTTGATCAAACTGTACTGTTCACTTCATTCGTCTCAAGACACGCGTGACCGGGTGGCTCATGGTCATTTCGTTGTTGGGCCTTTGTGGGCCCGAGCTCATGATGCGTCGCGGTGGGACGAGGAAATCCGGCCGGCGCAGGCCCAACCAATTGAACACAGGAGACCAGCGCGGCGTCTGACCACACCGGCATTCACGCCGCACCGCCACCACCATGTTGCTGCGCCGCTGACGACGGTGGCCGGTTGCCAAGCACGTCAGCGCGTTTTCACGGGAGAAATCTACCAAGGATTCATCAATGATACTATTATATATTGAGGCCTTGTTTCAATGTCGTCCTATTTACCTCAATCCACATAGATTCAATCCACGAAGATTTTTTTTTTTTTTGAAACTCAATCCACGAAGATTGAATTGGATTAAGCTGAAATTTATTTCAAGTTTCACTCTAACTTAACCGAACACATGTGGGTTGATCCATCCAAACAAGGCCTCCTAAAGAGGTGGAACACTTCAGTAAGCACCAAAATCAGGATAAATCTTTTATACACGTTTTAGAATATCAACTGTACATGCTTGAGAATATGGCCTGAACTACCATCATTTTCCCATGGTGTTGCGTAAATGTAACTCGTCTGTGAAAGTACATATTTTGGGTTTGGGCAGCTCCATCATCCATGGATCAGGTGAGCCCCAGTTTACAGTCGAAGAAAGGGAACTCCTTATATCTTCAGTTCAGTCAGTTGTGATCGAGTTTCAACCATTCCAGACTCCAGGATATCGTCGTCGAACTTTGGCGGACTAGACGGCGTGCTGCTCGAGGGCGAGTCAGACAGGAACACATCCGAGTTGTTGTCAGACCATTCCACGTCGACAGCAGCAGCATCACCAGCTTCTGCATCTCGGGAAATTTCTGAGATGGGTTCGATTTTGGTGTCATCCACTTCGGGTTCCTCCTGTGCAGATGTATCATTGAAGAGTTGACCTCCTTGATAGTTCGGTCCAGAAGCAGCCTCAGGGTCTGGCGAAGAATGCACATTTGCATCAGAAGAATGGTTTTCAGCAGGTTCCATGTGATGAATCTGGACAGGTCTGCTATCTAGGCAGCTATTTTCAGCTGATACACTGCTGATTTCTGTTTCCTCTAGATGTATTGAGTCAAAGCCGTCATATTCCCTCTGTGATCCCTTCTGTTTTGATTCTTCATTTTTGATGTGATCGCTTTCGCTTGACCAATCCAGATGGCTGAAGGCATCACCAACCTTGGAAAGGGTTTCTTTCTCCTCGCTAGATAACTCAGATTTCTGAACTGTTGTGCTCATTTCCATATCAGAAAATATAGCCTACAATCATCAGGAAAAAATGATGTGTAACTGTATGCATAGGTGAAATGGCGCATGCAATTTAATGCAATAAAATGCAAAAATTATCCAATTACCTCAACTCTGAAGTCTACAGGAAACCGGTGTTTTGTGTCCCACAGAATATCAATCTGGTTCCTATCAAGTACCAACAAATTGTCTTCAATAAAAGCAGTGCTAAACATGGCTCTGAACACCATAACTTCATGTTCAAAGTCCTCATCCAGGCTGACACACTCAATTACAATGTCTCCTTGAACATGACAATGGACATTAACCTTGATTATCTCACAGTCTTCCTGAATTTGCAAATAAGAACAGTTTAATATGCAAACAAGCTTCAAGGTAGCTTAAGAAGTTAAGATACCCAATAAACACACTAAAATATAAACCTACTATACAAACTAAAAATCAAAATGGGAACCTGATACAGTAAATAAAAAACAAAAGGTAAAAGTCAAGTGCTTTTAAGTTTGGACTTATTCCTAATTTATTAGAAAATGATTGAATTAAACATGTAAGTATATTTCAAATAGTTCAGTTTATAAATATTGAACTACCAAAATATCACAGACATACTGTAAGATCTCAATACAAGATTCATGACGAGTTAATGACAAAAACAAAATTATACCTGTGTGTAGAGCTGGACAAAATCAATTGTCTTTGGGGTCGAAAAGAGAAGTTTAGTAGCCCTGTCATTAGGCGCAAGGGGATCTAGGCCATAAATGCGGAATAGTGGTCTACATCCCCCTTGCCCATCAAAATTCGGTACCTTCCTGATTATTATACAGTTCAAATTCAGCATTTTGTCATCAGGAGGCCATGATTCTGGTGATATGTGCCGTTTTGACACATACTTCAAATATCTGAGCTGAGAAGGCATTGGATCCAGTGGTGAGAATAGCTCAGTTAACCCATCGGGTGCCTGTTTGCAGACTGCCTCCAAAGCTTTCCTCTCATCAGTATACCTTTTGAGGTAAACCAATAGAGCTGCCAATGCAAAAGCAAGAACCGGCCATCCACCATGTTCTGCATGTATTAGCAGAAAGTTGTCCTGGCTTAATGAGAGCCAGCTTTCACTAGATCTCAGGAAATGGTGAATCATCTCCATGGTGAGCAAGGGGCATCCTTCATAGTTCCGTGGGTAACCCATCACAGACATGTCGTAGTATGAGAAAATGCTAGCAATTTGGTTGTCCTTCTTGCTTCCCTCAAAGTTGAATACCATGAATGAGTCGATGGAGTGTCGGCCAAGTAGTTGTTTTAAGATTCCTCCAATGTATGGCATCAGCTCGTCTTCTTCCAATAAATCCATGGAGTAACAGTGGTCGAATACTGTAAAGTAAGGAACCAATCAATAATCAGCATCATAAAAAGAGAGCATTTTTTTTGTTATTAAACAGTATAGTTATAAACAATGTACAAATCATGCCAGTTGAATTAGGTAAATGTTTGAATAAGCATGTTGGAACAAAGTCCCCTTTTATTTGAAGTGTCCTTGACTTCAATGAAATATCAATGCATGCTTAGGAAAAGAAAATGTACGCCTAGTGGGTGTCAATTGGGGGAACGAAGGTTTGGGCCAAATTTTATTAGGATCACTAAAAGTCATGAAATTTAAAAACAAATTAATAAGGTAGCAGATAGTTTCTCAGAAGGACACTCAGATAAAAAAAAATAGACAAAATAACTTCCCTCAAACACAACAATTTCAAATAATGACATGATCCTGCATCTTTAGGTATGTATTTGGCAGAAACATGAGGCCTTGAAGCTTCTAATCTCGTCATTTGACATATATGTATGAACTAATGTACATCTGATCGCATTCTTTCTCCAATTGGAAAATCAGAAGATCCGTCCCATGCTCCAAGCATTATCAATAACTTAAATTTGTGCCATATATGCTAAATCCCCTATTCCCCTGAACAGGGGGAAACAATAACACCCAATGGAAACCGTCTCACTCCAACACGATACGCGAAGATGTGATTCTTCATTAAAAAAAACAATGGCAACGTGATAACCAACTGCTACTCTGGTCAATCCCGCGTCCCTATTTTGGTCAAGCTCATAATCTAGAAACAGCTAATCAATCGCCTTTCCGCGCCCTTCGCCAAGTCAAACCACAAACCGAACCCACCGGCACAAAAAAAAAGCCCCCGCAAAGTCTGGGCAAAGCCATCTCCACTCTTCAAGTCTGCAAGTGCAAGCGAATCTGCGCCTCGAGATCAACATGAACGCACCTTCCTTTTTTTTGTTCGTAATATAATGTTTTCCCCCTCGAGAAATGGGGAGTAAAGCAAGCCGAGAAGAGGCGCGTACGAGTGAGTCGTATGGGCAAAGGTTCTCGGTGACTTCCAAGAAACCCCCGACGAACAGGTCCGACAAAGAAGAAACCCAGCGCGCGAGCGGAGCAGGTTCGCACAAACGCACCCAGCTAAAATAGCAAGATTACCGAGTACCGGGGCGAGAGAGCGAGCGCAGTCAACGCACCGAGGATGTTGCCGGAGATCTCGACGAGCCCATCGGGCGGCCGCCGGTAGAACAGCCGCCGGAACAGCGACATCCTCCCGCCCGCCTGGCCGCCGACGCAGGAACCGGCCAAGAGAACGCGCCGCGCTCGCCCGCCGGGTAGCCGGACCGCGTGGGGGAGGAGGTCGAGGGGAGGTGGGGAGGAGACGTGACGAGCAGTAGCTGAGCCGGTGGTGGCGATATAACGGGGGGAGGTGGCAGCGAGGAGGGAGGGCAGCTCCTCCGCGCCGAGCCTACTGGATTTGTTTTCTTGGAGGTTTTTGGTGGTTGTTTGGACGTTTGGTTTGTTTAACGGGTCGTCGTGGGCGCGTGCGTGCGTGCGACCGCTGTAGCACCAGGCCACCAGCCCTGCTGCCGCGGAGGCGAACGGTTCCATCATGGAATGGGCCCGGCCTTGCTTCATTTCCATTTTATAAAAAAAAAAAAGAGGGAGCAAAAGTTGGAACCAGGTTCAAAATTTGAACTTTGATTGCCTTTTACTTATTCTTTTTTCTCTTCTTCTTCTTAAATCTTACGTAGTAAACTAAAACGCATGCCTCTTTGTATCTTTTTTTTTTCATTTCTTCTTTATATACTACATTAGATTATAATTTTTTCTATGGTTTATTGATCACCTCTTAGGTAGAGGTTGATTGTGGAACTTAAACTTGGAGTTTTCACATAGAACCAAATTAAGCAATTAAGATGGAATCATGACAGTATGTGACATGATGAATGAATAGTATGTTTATTGTTGATCATGTACCCTTATCCGTATATCTTTGCACATGATGCAACAATGCAGTTTGGAAGTCGATGTTCGTTTGGCTTATCAACCGACTTCAGTTATCAAAACGGTAATAGTATTTTTTTCTCACAACAAAACAATAAAAAAACAGTATTAGTCATCAAAACGATCAGACCAACAAGACAAAAATCAATCGCAACATGTCAGAACGGAGCTAGCCCTTCTGTTCCTGACTTGGCAACCCATAAAACCTTGTAATCTCCTTCACTTCCTACAGCCCGTTAAAAAGAACCAATAAACGCTTCTAGCGTCAACACGTGGACTTAAACCGAAGCTTGGTAAATGCTTTGACATACGAAAAGGTCAAATCTAATCACAATTGGTTGATCTTTCGCTGCTCGATCTGACGTATAGGCTAACATGTGGCATTAGCTAAGCACATGACTTTTTATATATAATAAATACTTTGAAAGCACACGTGACGTGACGAGATTAATAGTTCTTCTACGGGAAAACAACGGACCTCAGAACTCATCACAAATAACTCTTCCACAAAATGTTTGAAATATTATCAAGAATATGAGAAAGCTTTCATGGACTTCAATTTTTTTACGCCCAAAATGTCCTGTAAGAATATGTTGTGCTGCATATTTGTTTTGGTTTTTTTTTCTTTAGATCGAGCCCTACTTTTCTATACAACTATCAGTTATAAAACCTTAAGCAAATCCACAAATTCTTTATAAAAAAAATGAGCTATCCAAGAGCATCTCCAAAAAAATTCTTTATATCTTTCCTAATTTCTAGAAATAGAAATTTTGGCAAAAAAACCCTCCGAAAGTATCTTCAATTGAATATTCAAATATTGATATAATATTGTCGGTGTCTAAAATGACGGGGTCTAGACGGCCAACAAGTAAATTTCTAAGCGTGTCGGAGTTCAGATGGTTACGCTCGGAGAACACAGAGGATTATACTGGTTCGGACACGAACGCCCTACGTCCAATGTGTTGCGGGGTCGTATTACCGAGCGTGGAGAGCTCGTAGAGGGGAGCTACAAGCTTTGGTGAGAGAGGGAAAACGATTCCCAGGTCTCGTGCGTATGAGGTTCTTGGTTCTGGTGGGTGTTCGCGTGTGTGCGAGTTTGAGTGTGTGTGAATCAGCGTTGGAATGTCAAGGCCCAGAGTGGGGTCCATTCTCTCCCTTTATACGTAGGGAGAGATGGAGGAGTACAGTAAAGAGAGGGGGAGTGATCGTGGGCCCGGCTTAGGCTGTCGCCGAGGGAGGGCTTCGTCTTCATCTTGTCTTCCTTCCTGGGGAAGATTGCGCCAGTAGTCACATGTCTGAGTCCTATTCGTCCTTGTTGTGCTGTAGCTGTCACACCCGGTTTTAAGAACAAAACCAGATTTATACCATATATGAGCCCAAGAAGTCAAATCTCACATATAGCCACAAATTAAGGAAGTATCAAAAGACAATACTTAAATACATAACATATAAGGTCAAAGGATAACCTCAACACAGCGAACAGCGGGAAGACAACTTCGAACTTCAGGTGAAGACTCCAACTTCACAGGGACAACTGACTGGTTGATCACAAGCCTAACTCCTTTAACTGTTGCTCTTTGCAACCTGATATGGTTGATAAGGCAAGGGTGAGCACTTAAAGTACTCAGCAAGAATAACACAGGGTTATGAAGCTCAAAAGGCTGACACTGGCTTACTGCGGTTGCTTTTAACTTGGTCAAATTTTAACAATAATTAGCTTTAGTTATGCTTAACCCAGTTGGTAACCACATGACCATTAATGAAACAATCTCATATATCATATCTCTAAACTTACCATCATAAGTTGTTCAACAACAGGAGTTACTAACACTGTGAGTTTTCCAGGCCGCTCGTGACCGTGAGCACGACTATCATGATAGATTTACACTCTGCAGAGGTTACGCACTTTACTCACAAGCCGTGTAACCCATATGCCCGGGACGGCCAATCCCAAAACACTGCCAAGGTGAGCGGGCAGGGTACACTATGAAGTCTTTCAAAAGTCTTCCCAACATGTTGCCAGACCCTACAGACCTAAGGGCAAGGGGTATGTAAAGCCTCTACTCGATGGTACCTTTCGAAGCGGTAACCACCCTAGAACATGCCCTACAACCAGCTCGGCAATGGTGCCTTTCACGAACTGCCAACATGCTAGTACGAATCTTCATACTTGACTAAAGCCAGAGCCATTTTAGCACTCGTGGTTGCATTTAAGTCCCAGCTTTTGCCCTACAGTGGGGTCCTATTCCATGTTGCTATAAAAGCCAATTTTATCTCATTGTTGCATATATCATTAATCAAGATTCATCTCAAGATCCATTATGGTAAAGCATAGCAAAGCTACCCATATGCATGAAACCCATGGTGACAAGGTAAAGGATAACAAAGCTATGGTATAGATCTAATAGGAATCAAATTAGACACATACAATAATGACTAGATGAATTATGGTGAATAGGTAACAAGGATGATCCCATGTTAAACTTGCCTTAAACTCTTAGATCCTTTCTTCACTTGATTCTCGATCTTCTGATGACTTCTTCTTGATCTCCACGTAAATCTCACCGATTGGACAAGATCATAAACACCACACAAACATCTGAACAATCATACAAAGCATACAATATATCTACTTTAGAACAATACACCAATCAACGAAAAAGGTTTAAAACAAATCTACGTATTGCTACGATCACGCAGATGCGAGAATCACGCTAATCGGATCTATAAAGGAAAAGAAACGACTACTGAAAGATTAGCTTTTATAAGATAATTAAACTTCATTTATTTTATTTAAAAAGCATATATTGGATACTTCAGAGAAATACCCAAATTAAATTAATTCACATTACTTTGCTTTGTAAAAACAAGATTAAACTAAGTATGTTTTGTTTTATGAAAAGCCGAGGTGGAAAACCCTAATTGATTTTAATTGGAAAACCATTGATTATATAGATTAATCAATTATCATTTTATTTCAGAGAATAAAACATATTTAATATTGTTACCAACAGGTAGATCTTATCGTGACGAAACCAATGCAACTCGAACGGGACAAAACAGATCTAAAACGAATAAACTATAGCTTAAACAAAATTTTAAAAAGGGCAAGATTAAAGCATTAAAATAATTAATTTACTTTGATTTTCAAAAGTAATTGACATAGATGAAAACTATACTACTAGATAGAGCATAAAACTACGAATCTAACGCAACTTGAACGGATTGAGTTGGATTAAAAACAAAGAAGTTATAGGGTTTTGAAATCGGATGGCAAATATGTAAATAGGGATTTTCATTTAAAACCGAATTAAACAGATCTAAAAGAGAATACGCTTTCCAGAGGGGAAAACGTAAACGTGAAAACCGCTTTGGATGGAAGGGATACACTACAACGAAGAGAAAAACAAGACGAACCTTGTAGCACCAGAAAAGCCTGCCGGAGAGTTCGCCGGAGTTGACCGCCAATGATATGATAGGAAGAGAGAAAACTATAATTTACTACATGAGAGATTTCCCAAACTAGGGGCTCCTTTTGTGGTAGTTGTGGTGTGCTTTGGCAAGAAGCTGATAGATATATATAGGGAGAAAAACTCCCTACATGTTCATCAACTGGCGATATGGTACTAATTGATAGTGCACTTCCACATTTACTAATTGACCAATTAGACATAAAAGCCCATTAGTAAATAAATGTATGGATTTTTGAGATTTATTAGGATTATTGCACATGAGCTTTGAGGACCGGTGGGAAATTGAGATATTTATTATATATTTTCGGAATAAATTATTTTCGTGAATAAAATAATTCCAGAAAAGTCTAGAACTAATATTTAAGTCACGAAAAATACTCCGAAGTCTCCAAAAATTCTGGGAAAATTCTCGGAGACACTTTGGAATATTATGAACCCAAATAAAGTATTTGGAGCTCACGAAAAGATATTTTGGGGCATCTAAAAATTAGATTAAGCTCATAGAAAAATGAGAAAAGGTTCTGAAAAAACCAGAAAAATTCCCCGGAAGATTTTAGAGATATTTTTATGAATGATGGACTCAAGAGAATGATTTAGGGTCAAAATAAAAGAATTCTTGAGAAACTCCAATCAAGAGGATGGAGTTAGGGAACAATGAATTTGATGATAGAAAAGACAGAGACATGCTGGATAGAGGTAAACTTGTAAATTAGGTGGATCTAGTTTCGGGATAAAACAAAAGAGAAAATCAGATTTTAAACCCAGCCGTGGACTGCGGGTTAAATACTTAAGATATCAAGGGCTCTTTAACAAGATAACCGGCCGAAGGGATATCTTGGATTAGGGATCGTTGGATCTAAGGCCAATGGCCCAGATTAGATGGAGGGAGAGGGAGATGGATTCCCCACCAGGGGAACAGTGGCCCGGCGGTGAACGCCATGGATGGGAGCTCTGCTCCACGTCGGCGTGGGCGGTTTGAGCCGGGATGGACTCGGGAAGGGTTCCAGGAGGTAGGTGAAGGAGATGTGAGTTCACCTATACCGATATGGAGGAACGGAGGAGTACGGTGCGGGCTGGCGACGAGCAGAGGCGGGCAGAGTTGTTCTGCACGGTATGCCGAGCACCTGAGAGTAACGCAGAGGGATAAAGAAGGTTAGGCGAGTTCGGAAGAATGTCCCGAAGCTCGGTGATCTCCGTACGGTGGTGGCAAAGCACGGAGCGAGCTCGGCGGCGTGAGGAGGGGGAAGGCGCTGACAGCGCGGGACCATCGCGTCGGCGAGACAAGGGGAGGGAGCGGGGCAGGTCGACGCGCTGGGCCGCATAGGAAAAAGGGAAGGGGGAAATGCACGCGGGCCGGGGTGAGGCAAAGCAGCCCATGTAGATGGAAGGGGAGAGGGAACCAGGCCGGCTAGGCTGGTTGGGCCAGAAGGTGAGGAAGAGAGGATTTGATCCTATTCCTTTTATTTTTGTTTTCAAAGCTTTTCTTAAAACCTTTTTGAAAACCATTTTCTAAACCGTTTTGAAAATCTTTGAGTTTTGCAAAACCAAGCATCACAAAAAGGATAATGCAGAGGCATGAATGCTCAAGCAAAGGTTGCTAAACCCTAGGTCAATTTTTAATTTGATGAAAACGTTTTTATTTTCCTGCATTTTCATGAGCACAAAATTCAAAATTAACCCAATTTCAATCTATTTTAAAAATTCAAATTTTCGGGTGTTACAGTAGCCATGCACCTTGTGACCGGGAACCCTGCTGTCCCCTTTTCTGGGCATAGGCGGAGGCTGTCGCACAGGACCAGGCACCCCCGCGTTCCGTCGTACAGGGCTCATGACGCCCTAATCCCTGTTGGGATGTCCGTCGGAGACATGGCATGGAAACAACACGCAGAAGTCGTCGGTTAGGCAGCACAGGACCTTGTACCGCAGGGTGAACAGAGGTCGGCCTAGCGATTCATGCCTTAAGCCCCATGCCTGAGGACGGAGGAGACTGTGGACCTTTTGACTATATGGGCTAGGATGCCCTAGGCTGCAGATGGCGGTGAGATCTCCGAGGGCGAGGGACGTCATGAATGACGTTTGCAGGGCTCGGACGGGGCGGAAGAGCCCCCGAGGGTGGATGACGTCACGGACGATGCCACCTTGGCTCGGGCGAGGCGGAAGAGCCCCCGAGGGTCGATGACATCTTGGGTGACGCCACTTTAGCTCGGGCGGGGCGGAAGAGCCCCCGAAGGTCGATGATGTATCGGATGACGCCACCTTGGCTCGGGCGGGGCGGAGGAGCCCCCGAGGGTCAATGACGTCTCGGATAACGCCACCTTGGCTCGGGCGAGGCGGAGGAGCCCCCGAGGGTCGATGACGTCTCGGATGACGCCACCTTGGCTCGGGCGAGGCGGAAGAGCCCCTCATGGTGATTTTGTTTTTGTGGAGTCTGGTTAATTGGGTACCCTATTTGTAGGTATCCGACAGTGGCCCCCGAGCCTTCGATGTAGTGAAGGACTACACCGGAGGCTTCCGAGAGCGCTTATGGTGGTTTGGTTGAGTCTTTGGATTCCGGTGGGTGCGCGTGAGCGCACCCGCCGGGTGTAGCCCCCGAGGCCTTAGGGGGAAGATATTTCCTCCTAAGGGTTTATTCGGAAACCTTGCACAGTGCTTGACCCTTCGCCTCCCTCACGAGGTGGGGCAGGAGTGGTATGTTCCGTACGTCAGAGCCAGAGCTCTGGTCGCACGCCAGCCCTGCTACGGGTTGCACTATTGGCCTCGGGCCGGCGCGTCTTGAGACGACGAGTCGGCCCTGCGCCGTTCTGTCCTTTTGGCCTGTACGGTCGATTGACCGGTCGGAGATATGTTTGTCGGATTCCGGGGTCTGACTGCGCCCCTTTGAAAGATCTCTATTGTTTTGGGTAATTGATGAAACCTAAGTACTAACCTAGCTCTAAATGGATGAATAGGTTAAGTACACAATGTGAAGAGAGAAGGTGACAAGTGATGGAGCAAAGGAAGCTAAGGAGAGAGCTAGCAAAAGTTCCACACTTGGAGAAGAAAAGAAGAGGAGGAAACCCTAAGTTATTCAAGGCAAAGGTATACTAGGGCTTTTCTATTTTGGTGATCAAGACACCTAGTGGGTGTGATCACATTTAGGATAGGTAACCGTACTATGAAGAGGGGAAAATAGTTAGTGGTTACACCTATCAATTGCCATTAGGAGATCATTGCATTGCATTGCATCTAATCCTAATGAAACATCCCTTGTAAACTTGTTAAAATATGCCAACACACATGCACAAGTCAGTGAAACACTTGGTGGTGGCACATGAGATCAAGGGAAGAAAAGAGAAGAAGATTCTGATCAAGACAGAAGCTCCGGACCAGTCAGTATGTGAACACCGGACTATTGGAAGTGGTTCAGTGGTTCAGACTCAGGCAAGGCTCAGATAGAAGGGCGTCGGACTAGTGGTCCGGTGGTGCATCGGACCATCAGTCGGCCAGTTTTCAGAGTCCGGTGGCTAAGCAGGAGTCCAAGGCAAGCTTCAGACCAGGCGTAATGGTCCGGTGGTCAGCTCCAGACTGGTGGTCCGGAGCACTGGCACTCACTGTATGAAATCGTCAAAGGACTAGAGAAGCTCCGGACCAGAGGATATGGTCCGGTGGTGAGCTCCGGACAAGGAGTCCGGAGCCTGGGTGCTTACTGGACTCAGACGTTTGGCTGAGGCCAAAGCGTCGGACTAGGGCGTCGGACTATTACGAGTGGTCCGACGGTGACTTTCAGCGCGCCAACGGTCAGTTTTTTTGAATAGCACCGGACCACCTGCTATAGTCCGATGGTGTGACCAAAAGTGGTCCGGTGGTCACGGTTTGCAGCTCCAAAAAGAGAAAAACGGCTAGTTTCTTTGAGGAGGCTATATAAGGGTATGTGACTGGTTCTAGGAACAACTCTTGCACATTTGGCTGATTGCATACTCTTTTAAGCAAACCACACACTCTCACTCATCTCTTAGTTGATTTTGATCATCCATTTGAGATTTGAGTGTTCAAGTGTATTGCATGAGTGATTCATCTTAGTGGCACTTGGGAGTTGATACCGCTGCTAGTTTCTTGTTACTCTTGGTGATTGCCTTCACCTAGACGGTTTGGAGCAAGCGGTGTGGATTCGAGAAGCTTGGTGATTGTGCTTCGTCGACCACAAGTGAAGATTGTGAGGGGTTCTTGTGCCTTCCCTGTGGGAGATCGCAAAGGTAACTCTAGTGGATTGTGCGTGTCTTGGAGAGCCTTTATCTTGTGTTGGTTGTGAGGCACCCGGTGACGGGTTTGGTGTGTAATGCCAATTAGCTTTTGAACCTCCAAGTAAGTGAGCCGACACAACAAGGACGTAGATAGTGGGCAAACTAGTGAACCTTGGTGAAAAATCAAGTTTCATCCTTGTGTGATTGATTGGTGATCTTGGTGATCTCATTGTGATTGGTCCAATCCTCTACTCGGTGGTAAAATCACTCCTTCCATCTTTGCATTACCTTTCTTTTTCTTGCTTAGTATATTAGGTTGTGCCTAGAGGGCTTCTAGACTTGAGTAGGAATTATTTGATCCTAGAGCTATTAGGATAGCAATTGTGATAGGAGGCTTCGCATCTTTTAGTTTGCTATAGCTAGTCAAAGCTTCGCCACCTTATTGTCTAACTTGTTGTTGAGTTTTATTTTAGAATTTCAGATTAGGCTATTCACCCCCCCTCTAGCCTTGGATTAGGACCTTTCACCCTCCCCCCCCCCCTCCGTGGCCCAAAAGTGGGCGTGTCGTGTGTTCCCCGTTTGAGGAGCGGTGCCAGAGTGCCTACTTGCTCTGCGGTTAAGACTCCGGACGGCGCGCCCTGAGCCACCCATCTGTCTAGCCATTTATAGCCCCGCTGCACCCTCTCGAAGTGGGTGTTGTTGCACAGTGCGGCATGGTTGGGAGGAGTTGCTGTAGACTCACGGGCCTACTACTGCGTGAGTGCCCTGTCGGGCTATAAATAGAGGCGACCGCTTATGGGAAGATCCACATCCACACAGCATGGCCTGCCCCCAAATTCTTCCTCCGAGGCCTCGTCGGAGAGTCCCTTGAGCCGCCCTGGCGGGTGGCATTTTGAGAGCAGCACCGGGTTCATAGGAAGTTCTGCGGTGGGAGCGCCACCATCTCGTGTCATCAGACGGGATATGTCAGGGGGAGTTTTACGGTATGCGCAGTTCTTCCCCGTCATCTCGTCCCACGGGACGGTCGTGCTCCCTTGTCGTGTCCCGTAGCAGGGGGCCAAGGGTGCGTCTAGTGGAAAGATTGTGCGGTCCGCCCGCACAACTTTCTAAGCCGGACGTTCCTTGGGCCTGCTGGTGGCGACGCCACGGTTTGGAGACGGTGGACTTGCGGGCCTGCGGGCCGGTGAGCCTGGTCGCGTCCGGGTGTGGACGTGTCAGTGCCGCCCTCCGAAGCCCTAGGGATAAGAAGGTGACCGTCCACGCACGCGCACAGGGTCGCCTTGATCATGTACCACCTGTGTAACCACTGGTGCTGCATGCCTTGTTGGGCTTTGAGGGAGTGGTCCTGAACGCCCCTCGGTGCTGGTGAACGCCCTCCCGGAGTAGGGCGGGGCGTGTCGCCGGACCGACGGGCGTTCCGCGGCCCGGCGTTCGAAGCGTGACCCAGAAAAATGCTTGACCAACTCGTCATGCCTATTTTCTAGGGACGCAGTCGACCGCTCAGGTCTTGGGTGACGGTGGTGCAGTCACTGCCCCATCATGAGAGACGAAGCAGGGGCAGTTGACTCGTCGGGCGTTTGCCTGATAGGCAGCCCTCGAAGCGATGTTACCTGTGCGCGAGGCGTTCGAATCTTGCCCCGTTTTGCCTTCCTTTGGTCCTCGGTCGGGATCCCCCTTCAGTTCGTCTTGTGCTTGATTAGGTCCGGCCTTTGTGGCACCTGAAATGTATGTAACCTTCGCAAGGATCAACGTATATGAATGTGTTGCTCGTTTGTTGTTTTTACCTGTGTGGACCTCTGACGCGTGAGGTTTGGTGCGCCTTTTCCCCCCTCTCCGTTGTCCAATTGCTTGAACCGGTAGGAGAGTTGCGGCGGCAGCCCCTGAGTCTCTACTCGACGTAAAGAAAGCGTCTCGGGTCTGTGCCGTCTTTTTGTATGTTCCCCGCGCATCTCTCCGCGAGAAGGGGGAGCATGAGCCGGACCATGCTATCCTTGAGGTGGACGAACCATGGATTCTCGTCGAGGTAATAACGGGAAAATCTGAGTGGGGTGCTCGGTTCCCGTTTGCTGGGGTCCCAGCTGGTGGCCCATGTCATGGCTCACCCCAAATCGGTTTCATATAGTAGCCGGGTTCGTTCGATGGGTCCCGAGGGCATGCTGCCTTCCTTCGGTAGGAATACCATGAACCAATCATCCGTGGAGACAGACTCAAATACGAAATCTGGGAATGACCTTGGCATCTGGTTGTCAGGCTAATGTCTGCTAGCATGTCCATTCCTTATTCGCCCCTCGCTTTGTTGTCCTAAGATGGCTGTTTCGAACCCCGCTGGGTTGGCCTTCATATGTCTGGACCGTAGTGGGCTGTCGGGGCGTCTATAGCCCTTATCCCTTTAGCTTACCTGGACCCGGAGGCCGTCCCCGTTGGTATCGGCGCGTACGCGTTCGTCCGATCTCTGGATACGTTGGGTGAACCGTGTTGGGGGTCGGCCCGAGCCCTGCTTGCTCTTGAGGGTAAGCGTAGTGTTGAGCCTGATGTCCCTGCGAATGTCAGAGAAAAGGTTCTCGCGCGCGAGCGGGGACATGATTCGGGCGAAAACGGTTGAACGCGGGGAGGAGACCGGAATGAGGCAAGATTTTATTAAAAAAATCGAGAAAAAGGAAGCAACCCCTTTATCCAGCCCCCAAGTAAGATGTGCGACCCCGAGCTAGGAACGCGTCTTGCTCACCGTTCGGGCTGCGCGTTGCCCGCGTAGGGTATATTGAACCTATTCGAAAGAAAAGATACTAACGCGGGCGCATGTGATTCGGGGGGAAGTTAGGGATAGAAGCGACGTAGCTTTTCGATGTTCCAGGCGTTGGAGAAGACTTGGCTGTCGGGACCCGTGGTGGCGATCTTGTAGCTTCCGGGGCGGAGGACCTCCACCACGACGTACGGTCCTTCCCACGGCGGCGTGAGTTTGTGCTTGTCTTTGTTGCTTTGCTTGAGCCGAAGCACCAGGTCGCCGATGTTGAATTCGCGCTTGCGGACGCGACGATCGTGGTACCTCCGGAGGGCCTGCTGTTACTTCGCTGAATGTAGGAGGGCGATCTCCCTTGCTTCGTCTAGCTAGTCCACGGCGTCCTCCATGTTGGCTTGGTTGCCCTCCTCGTCGTAAGCCCTGACCTGCGGGGAACCGTACTCCAGGTCGGTGGGGAGCACGGTCTCCGCGCCGTAGAGCATGAAGAAAGGGGAGCAGCCGGTGGCTCTGCTCTGGGTCGTTCTGAGGCTCCAGAGAACGGCTGGCAATTCTGCGACCGAACGGCCCCCGAACTTCTTAAGTCGGCTGAAGATCCTTGGTTTTAGCCCGTGTAGGATCATCCCGTTGGCGCGCTCGACCTGCCCATATGTTTGGGGGTGCGCGACGGCAGCCCAGTCCACCCGGATGTGGTTCCCGTCACAGAAGTCCAGGAACTTCTTGCCAGTGAACTGGGTGCCGTTGTCGGTGATGATCGTGTTGGGCACTCCGAATCGATATATTATGTCTGTGAAGAACATGACTGCCTGCTCAGACTTGATACGAGCGAGCGGGCATGCCTCGATCCACTTCGAGAATTTGTCGATGGCGACGAGAAGGTGGTCGAAGCCCCCGAGGGCCTTGGTCCCACCAGGTCCAGACCCCAGACCGCAAAGGGCCATGTAAGGGGATGGTCTGCAGTGCCTGCGCGGGCAGATGAGACTTGTTGGCGTAGAACTGGCACCCTTCGTAGGCGCGTACTACCTCCGTGGCATTTGCTACGGCCGTTGGCCAATAGAAACCTTGGCGGAACGCCTTTCCGACGATCGTGCGAGGGGCTGCGTGGTTGAAAGGTCCTAGATGGCTAGAGGGGGGGTGAATAGCCTAATAAAAATCTACAAATCACTAGAGAAAAAGGTTAGATAACACTTAAGCGAAGCTTTTTGCTCTAGCTCTACTTGGGGTGCAAAGCCACCTATCCAATGCGATTCTAGTTAGCTAAGTGCTTACAATCAATAGCAAGAACCTAAAGCACTTAGCACAAGCTAGTAAGAACAACTACTAGAGAAGCTAACTAGCAAGCTAACTAGACAAGATAAGAATGAATATAAATGCAAGAGAGGAGGTGATTGATATACCAATGCCTTGTGATAGGAGGATGTCAATGTAGAGAGCCAATCACAAAGAACACCAAAGAGTAGCCGGGAGACAAGATGACAATCGATTTTTCTCCCGAGGTTCACTTGGTTGCCACCAAGCTAGTCCCCGTTGTGTCGACTACTCAAATGGTGATTCGGTGGCTAATAGGCAATGACAATCCTAGCCCACTAACTCGGGCGCCACAAGAATCCACCCAAATGAGAGTAACTCAATGACACGAGCAATCCACTAGAGTTACCCTTTGGCTCTCCGCCGAGGTGGGTACAAGCTCTCTCACATTCACTGAAGTCGGCCGCAAACAATCACCAATTGTGCCGAAGCTTCTCCTCAATCGCCAAGTCGTCTAGGTGTTTGCAAACACCAAGAATAACAAGAAACCACACGGCGATGACGATGATCAAGTGCCACTAAGATGCAATGCAATGATCAATGCACTTGGATCACTCAAACTCTCACAAATATGCAACAAGAGTGAAGAGAGTGAGTTGGGGGTTATCTCAAGCAAGCACAAGTGTATCAAATGAATGGGAGGTGCAAGAGAGTGCTTCTTGAGCCGGCCAAAACACTTATATAGCTTTCACCACCGAGCTAGCCATTTTGCCCATCTTCCACGCTTTTCTGCGCCAGTCCGGACGCAAGTTACATAGGGGGTCCGGACCATCGCGCATGCGTCCGGACCCTTTGCCATTTGAATTTGCCCATTGGCGCCCTTGCTTGTGCCTGCGTGTCGCTTCCGAACGCAAGGCACAGTAGCATCCAGTCCTCCTTTCTTTAGCGTCCGGACTCAGTCCAGAGAGGGTCCAGAGAGCTCCTCAGCTCTAGACCCGCGTCCGGTCTCTTGCGTCCGGATGCACTTCAGCGTCCGGATAAATACATCCAGAGAAGTCCAGTGAGCGCCGAGTTCCGGACGCGCGACCGGAGTCAGCGTCCAGACTCACTTTTGCGTCCGGGCCTTCTGTCCAGAGAGCCCGAGGGCTAGGGTATGCCACCGGATGCAAGCCCATTGGTCCGGTTGGCCTTTGCCCTGCGTCCGGACCTTGCGTTCGGAGCCTGTCTGAGTGCCAAACCGAGCCTCTGCTTCTTCTCCAAGCTTCCTTGTGCTAACACCTTGTGATCCATACCTTTGTTCACCTGTGTTAGCCTTTACAAAATATTTTTATGGATTTTACTTTAGTTCTTTGTGTCACTTAGGTTCATTTTATATGGATGCAATGCAAACCTAGTGGCACATGATTACCGTAATCGTAACGAGTTTTCCCTTCTTGATAGTACGACTATCTATCCTAAAGGTGATCACACTCTCTATAGTGTCTTGATCACTAAACCAAAAATGGCCCTATAGATATACCTTTGCCTTGGGTCCATTTTGTTTTTCTCTTTCTTCTTTTCCTTAGTCATGGAGCACTTGATCCATCATGATCTTTCATCTAGCTCCATGTCTCAAGGTGAACCACCCTATCTTGATCATACACTTAGTACAAAGGGTTAGTCCATAGGTTTCATCAATTAACCAAAACCAAACAAGGTCTTTCAGTGGTGTCCGCAGTCTCCCGCGTGTATGTCCTCCAGCAGGCCCACGCCCTGCTCCGTAGGGATGCAATGCTGCAAGATTCTCGTGGGGCTGCGTCTGTAGAGTTCTTGGTTGATAACGACGAAGGACTTGGTGCATCGTGCGATGCGGCGTGCTTTGTTCCTGTCATCGGAGGAGTGACCGTGCGTGGTCAGAGATCAGGGCCAAGGGCCCTTATAACAAACATTTTGAGTTATCCTGTGATGTGCCCCCGGGAGGGCTTTAGACGACTTTAATGGCTCTTTCGTGAGCTCATTTTAATTTTGTTTGCTTGTTGGTTTTCGTATTTGCTTTTTGCCTGGGCTACTTGCCCGATTTTCTGTGGAAGAGTTTTGATCTGTTCGGACGGGCAGTTGGGTGAAGGCACTTGGCTCCGGAGAGCCGGAGTACCTCGCGGCCCTTTGGCATGGTCCGGTGAGATCTCTTCTCTTGGTGCGGGAAATCCGACTTTCGCTTAGCAAATCGGCAAATACAATTTTTTGAACGAAAAAGTTTTTTGGAGTGAAAGACAGGGGGGTCACCCCCTTCCCAGCCCCCGAGCGAGGTGTGTTCTGGCGTGCGCCGAGAGTGCACCTTGCTGAGCGGTCGGTCTGAGAGTTCCCACGTCTTTATTCCTCGAACTTTTTACTCTTAAGAAAGGATTACATGTGTATGTACATGGTCACAAGTATACTAGAAAATAGTAGAAAAGTGACATAGTTGTTGGTGCCGTGGGCGTCCGAGCTCTTCGCGCTCTAGGGGTCAACGTCCATCTTGTCAACGGCTTCGATCGCCGCCACCAGCTCCTCGCTGCGCACCTCGGCCATGGCGTTCTCGCAACAATCCACCTCGCATTTTTACGCCACCTTGACGTCGGAGGAAACTGTGATGATGCCGTACGGCCCCGACATCTTGAGCTTGAGGTAAGTGTAGTTGGGAACGGCCATGAACTTCGCGTAGCACGGCCTCCCCAACAATGCGTGGTAAGTCCCTCGGTAAGCCACGACCTCGAAGGTGAGATACTCGGTCCGGAAGTTGTCCGGTTCCCCGAACGTGATGGGCAGGTCGATCTGCCCCAGGGTACTGTTTGTCTCCCGGGGATGATTCCCTGAAAGGGAGCCCCCGAGGACTGAAGCTTCTCCCTACGTAGACCGAGGGTCTCGAAGGCGTTGTAGTACATGATGTTGAGGTTGCTGCCCCCGTCCATCAGTACTTTGGTGAAGCGCACGCTCCCTATGACCGGGTCCACGACGAGTGGATAATGACCCGTGTGGGGAATGTGGCTCTGATGGTCATCCCGGCTGAACGTGATGTAGTGCTCCGACCAGTCGAGAAAGGCCGGAATTGCCAGGGCAACAGCAAAGACCTCGCGCCGCTCCTTCTTCTACCGGTGCTTGCAGCTGTAGGCCCCCGGACCTCCGAAGATCATGAGGCACTTGTTGACGTGGGGGTAGGAGTCTTCGCGACCCCCGTCCCCGTCCCCGTCCTGGCCTTCTGATTCCTTTGGCTCGTCCTTGTCAGGAACAACCTTGAAGTATCTGGCCATCATGTCACACTGCTGGAGGGTGTGCTTGACCGGCCCATTGTGATACGGGCACGGCTTCGTGAGCATGTCGTCGAACTTGCCCACCTTCTTCCCACCCTAGGGACGGGGAGGCTTGCGGTCTGCCCCTGCGACAAGGTTGTCGCCGCCGACACGCTGCGGCTTGCCCTTCTTCTTGTTTCTGTTCTGGGTGCGGTTCGAGCCGCCTTCGCCGGTGGTCTCGACTTCCTTGCCCTTTCCCTTGTCGGGGTGGAATATTGCACCGACCGCCTCTTCTCCCGACGCGTAGCTCATGGCGATGTCGAGGAGTCGTTCAGTGGTGTGAGGGTTGCTGTGGCCCAGCTCATGGACTAGCTTTTTGCAGGTCGTGCCTGCGAGGAAGGCCCCGACCACGTCTGCGTCGGCCGCCGTTGGGAGCCTTGTACACTGCTAAGAGAAGCGACGGATGTACTCCCGGAGGGACTCGTCCGCCTTCTGTCTATAGCTGCGGAGATCCCCAGGGGTTGCCTGGCGCATGTAGGTGCCTTGGAAATTCCCGACAAAGGACTGTCGCAGAGACTCCCTCCCATCAATGGTGTTGGGTGGCAGATGCTCGAGCCAAGTGCGGGTCGAGTCCGAAAGATGAAGGGGTAAGTTGCAGATGATGAAGTTGTCATTGTTCGCGCCGCCGGCCTGACAGGCGAGGCGGTAGTCATTGAGCCAGAGCCCGGGGTTCGTTTCCCCGGAGTACCGGACGACGTTGGTCGGTTGTCGAAAAGGGTGTGGGAACGACGCGTGTCTGATGTGGCGAATGAACGCCAAGGGGCCCGGTGGCTCCGGCGTGGGAGGCCGGTCTTCATCGCTGTCATATCGGCCGCCACGTCGGACGTGGTAGCCTCGGCTTGCGCCGTCCTGCTTGGCGTGCTTGCGCGCGTTGAGCGTGTCGCGCACGTCGCGCTTTTCGCCTACGCGGGCGTGCACGTTGGGACGCCGGTGTTCGATCGGTGCGGGATCCGGATGGACCGACCCCTCGCGGTCGCCGGGAGTCGCACCAGCTGGGTGGCCGGTGCTGAGCCCACGCCTCCGCGACGCGGAGCTCAAGGCCTGTTGTTCCGCGGCCCACTCCAGAAGGGTCTTCAGCTCGTCATGAGCGAGCTTGCCGTCGGGAGCATCTGGGATCGGAAGGTTGCGGAGCAATATCCTTGCTGCCGCGATGTCCTGGCTTGCCCGCGTGGACTGCGGCGTGCCATGTTCATCGTTGATGATGCGGTGGTGTACCGCCCGGGCCTCCCTGCGAGCGCGAGGCTCCACGGGATCCCTGGCGGCTTCGCGCTCGAGCTTTTCGCACTCGAACGTCACCTTTCGCTGCCGCTCTGCGAGCTGTTGCTCTATGTCGCGGAGGTTGCGGAGCTGTTGCTGCCAGGCCTCCGAAGACTGCGGGTCGGGCCTCGGCTGGGGTACCGGCACACCCGTCTGGCGGACGGGAGTGTGGCTGCCATCGTCGTCGTCGTCGTCCCCTTCTTCGATGAGGGTAGGGTCGACGAGGGTTGTGGGTGGAGGTGCGTCGCACATGAAGCACTCGCGGCCATGGTCCTCGTTGGGATCGCTCGAGTCGGAATCGAGCAGATAATCACTGGCTTGGAGGAAGCCGTGAAGCGCCTCCTGATGCTCCAGACCATCAAAGTCCAGGGGATCCCAGGGATCAGTGCTCCCACGGCTCGAGTTGGCGTAAGATGTGGCCTCGGAGCTTGTAAGGAGATCGGAGGTGGAGCGAGAGTGGTGGGATGCGAGCCCCATTCGTCTCCCTTCCGTGGGGTCAGCATGGAACCACGCGGCCACCATCTCCGCGTACGACGCGGCGGTCTTCCTCATGCCGAAAGGTTGCGCCTCCGAGACGGGCGTTTTGTCGCGCCCAGGAGAGAGCGGCTGCCCTCCCGCGAGCTGCGCCGTCACATTGGCGAACGCGAAGTAAAAGTCGCGCAGAGAGTCCTGAGTTCGTTGGGGTCCCTGGAGAGTGTCGAGCCGACGCTCAAGCGGAGGATGATCGGCCCGCGGGACGACCGTCCCATGAGCGACCTATTCCCCATAGGGAGACAGATGGAGGTGGGCCATGGATGCGGTGATGGCATCCACGGCTACCACGGGAGATGCCGTAGGGCGACGGAGAGCGAAGTCGGCCCCTGCCCGTGGCACTGGAAGTCCAGGCTACCAAAACGAACAATGGAGCCCGGAGCGAAATCAACGTGGCGATCAACCATCCGAAAATTGAAAATACGGGTGACACGTAAAGGTCCCCTACCTGGCGCACCAACAAGTAAATTTCTAAGCGTGTCGGAGTTTGGATGGTTACACTCGGAGAACACAGAGGATTATACTAGTTCGGGCACGAACGCCCTACGTCCAATGTGTTGCGGGGTCGTATTACCGAGCATGGAGAGCTCGTAGAGGGGAGCTACAAGCTTTGGTGAGAGAGGGAAGGCGATTCTCAGGTCTCGTGCGTATGAGGTTCTTGGTTCTGGTGGGTGTTCGCGCGTGTGCGAGTTTGAGTGTGTGTGAATGAGCGTTGGAATGTCGAGGCCCAGAGTGGGGGTCCATTCTCTCCCTTTATACGTAGGGAGAGATGGAGGAGTACAGTAGAGAGAGGGAGAGTGATCGTGGGCCCGGCTTGAGTTGCCGCCGAGGGAGGGCTTCGTCTTCATCCTGTCTTCCTTCCTGGGGAAGATTGTGCCAGTAGGCACATGTCCGAGTCCTATTCGCCCTTGTTGTGCTGTAGCCATGCACCTTGTGACCGGGGACCCTGTTGTCCCCTTTTCTGGGAATGGGTGGAGGCTGTCGCACAGGACCAGACACCCCGCGTTCTGTCGTAGAGGGCTCATGATGCCCTAATCCCTGTTGGGGTGTCCGTCGGAGACATGGCGTGGAAACAACGTGCAGAAGTTGTCGGTTAGGCAGCACAGGACCTTGTACCATAGGGTGAACAGAGGTCAGCATGACGATTCATGCCTTAAGCCCCAAGCCTTAGGATGGAGGAGACTGTGGACCTTTTGACTATATGGGCCAGGATGCCCTAGGCTGTACATGGCGGTGAGATCTCCGAGGGCGAGGGATGTCACGGATGACGTTTGCAGGGCTCGTGTAACACCCTAAAATTTGAAAATAGAAATTAGATTTGAATTTGCTTAAATTTGATTTATTTCAAATAATTTTGTGAAGCATAGAATTAAATAAATAACAATAAAACTAATATCACATGTTAGGGTTCAAGATGTTGTGCATTTCATGCCCCTGTATTTTTCTTGTGTTGAGTGAGTTTGCAAAACCCTAGAAAATATTTCAAAATCCATTTAGAAAATCAATTGCAAAATAAAATAAAAAGGAAAACTCCTTCCTCTCTCTCTCACTCTTTCTGGCCCAGCATGCAGCCCGACCTGCTTCCCCTCCCCCTTTCTCTTTCTCCCGCGTGGGCCGGCTCCCTCACCTCGGCCCAACTCGCCGCAGGCCTGCGGCCTCTCCTTTCTCCTCCTCTCTCTCTTTGACCGCGAGGCCCCGCAGGTCAGCCCCTCTCCTTCTTCCTCCCGAGTCCGACCGGGACTCTGTCCGCGCCGCCGCGCCGCGTCGTGTCCGCGTGGGACTCCCCTCTGCTCATATATATAGCACCGCGCCACGCCGCCATTCCCCATCTAAGTTCGAGCCCTCGCATCTCCTCGGACGCAGCAGTAGCAGCGCCGCCATCGCCGCCGCTCTGTTCCGCCGCCGAGCGCCGTTCCGCGCATCTCCGACCACCGTGAGTCTCTTCGAGCTTCGCATCGGCTTCGCACGCCTGCGGAACACCTTCCCCCTCTTTGTTTCCGTTCGTTTGTGCCCTGTTTGACCACGCCGCCGTGCACAGGGGCTCCGCCATCACGGTTCACCGTCGACGACCGTCCTCCGCCCTCGATCGAGCCCGACCAGTGCCCTAGGTGAGTTCCCCTCACTCTGCTCGTTCTCCCGGTGCTTTCGGCTTGGAAAACCGAGCACCATAGCTCTGGATTGCTCTACGCCGGTGAGCTTCGGCCGTCGGGCATGGCGCCCTGCCGTGCGCCGCCCTGCTTCGGCCACTGCGCCGCCCTCTCCCTCCTCTCTTCTAATCTGGATCGCCCAGATCAGATACAACGGCCCTGAGCGGCCGATACCCCTTCGGGTGGCAGATTTGCTAAAGAGCCCCTGCCCTTTTCGGCCCCTCAACCTGCAGTCCTAAGGCGGATTTCACCTTTACGTTTTCCTCTCTGGAAGACGTATTCCCTTTTCAGATCTGTTTAATTCGAAATTAAAAGAAAAACCTTATTTACAGTTTTGCCATTGATCTTTAAATGCTTATAATTTGCTCGTTTTAAATCCAAATCGATCCGTTCAAGTTGCGTTGGATCCGTAATTTTATGCTCTATCCAGTAGTATAGATTTCATCTATGTTAATTACTTTTGAAAATCAAAGTAAATTAATTCTTTAATGCTTTAATCTTGCCCTTTTCAAAATCTTGTTTAATCTATAATTTATTCGTTTTAGATCCGATTAGCGTGATTCTCGCGTCTATGTGATCGTAGTATAATATAGATCTGTTTTATAACATTTTCATAATCTCTTTATTATTTATGGTGTAATGTTCTGATCATATCTTTATTGCTTCGTGTATGATTGTTCGGATGATTGCGTGGTGATGTTGATCGAGTACAACCGGTGAGATCTTCGGTGAGCAAGAGTTCTTTGAAGCAGATCAGGATCACCAAGAGCTTTGTGATCAAGGCAAGTTTAACATGGGATCATCCTTGTTACCTATTCGCCCTAATTCATCTAGTCATTATTGCATGTGTCTAATTTGATTCCTATTAGATCTATACCATATCTTTGTTATCCTTTTACCTTGTTACCATGGGTTCTATGCATATGGGTAGCTTTGCTATGCTTTACATGATGAATATTGAATTGAATACTGATTAATGATATGTGCAACAATGAGATAAAATTGGCTTTTGTAGCAACATGGAATAGGACCCCATTGTAGGGAAAAAGCTGGGATTCAAATGCAACCAAGAGTGCTATAATGGCTCTGGCTTTAGTTAAGTATAAAGTTTGTACTAGCATGCTTGTGGTTCGTGAAAGGCACCTTTGCCGAGCTGGTTATGGGGTATAGCTTGTGTGGGGACCGCTACGGGTTGGTACCATCGGGGTGTCCCATATTCCCCTTTGCATTGGGTCCGTAGGGTCCGCTACATGCGGGAAAGGGCTTTTGAAAGACTTCATAGTGTTCCCTGCCCGCTCACCTTGGCAGTGTTTTGGGAGTAATTAACCCGGGCATATGGGCAACACGGCTTGTGGGTAAAGTGCATCACCTCTGCAGAGTGTAAATCTATCATGATAGCCGTGCTTACGGTCACGAGCGGCCTGGAAAACTCACAGTGTAGATGATTATGTTGTTTAATTATTAATGTTGTTTATTAATCTTATCATGTGGTTATTAATTGGGTTATGCATAACTGAAGCTAAGTGTTGGTAAAACTTGACCAAGTTAAAAGCAACCGCAGTACAGACAGTGTCAGCCTTTTGAGCTTCATAACCCTATGTTACTCTTGCTGAGTACTTTAAGTGCTCACTCTTGCTTTCTCAACCCCTTCAGATGGCTTTGAAGATTACCGTGAGGAGTACTAGGCTAGTGGTCAATCAGTCGGCGTTCCCTGTGAAGTGAAGCTTCGTCGCGAGAGTTATCTTTATTTTCCGCTGTTTTGTTTAAGAATATTATTCGTTATGTAATAAGCACTCAGTGATGATACTATTTAAAGGTTTGTCGGCTTATGTGTGTGATTGATCTCTGGGCACACATGAGTTATTCGTATTCAATTTTATTCTTAAAATTGGGTGTGATAGCTCGGACGGGGCGGAAGAGCCCCCGAGGGTGGATGACGTCACAAACGACGCTACCTTGGCTCGGGCGAGGCGGAAGAGCCCCTGAGGGTCGATGACGTCTTGGGTGATGCCACTTTAGCTTGGGCGGGGCGGAGGAGCCCCCGAGGGTCGATGACGTCTCGGATGACGCCATCTTGGCTCGGGCGAGGCGGAGGAGCCCCCGAGGGTTGATGTCATCTCGGACGACGCCACCCCGGCTCGGGCGAGGCGGAAGAGCCCCTGATGGTGATTTTGTTTTTGTGGAGTCTGGTTAATTGGGTACCCTATTTCTAGGTATCCTAGGTATCCGACAAATATATATTAGATTTCTCGCTAGCCAAAGATAGAGAGAATAGCTCTCTAGACTACTTATGAGATATACCAAAGCTCTTAGAAAATATAAAAATATAGATAACAAATTTTACTCAAATGACTATAAATGATGGTTAGGAGATTAGATTTTAGAAAGTCTCTTGGAAATGCTCTAAAATGTATATACAAAACAATATGCTAAATCATTGGTAATGCAATAATATTAATCTCATCATGTAGAGCATAAAACATAATTTTTAGGCACTTATATGATTTTATATCTATTGAATTAAAATAATTTATTGGGCACGTGTCCGCCAATAAATTTTGCCAAGGACCAGAGTATACTCCAGCAAATTGCTCTATTTAAGGTGTCCAACAATAAAGGGTGATCACCTTCGGTGTTCACGAGACAATTTTCCCTTAGGATTTATATCTATATCTAGGTTGCCTCACTAAGGCCTGGGTATGTTATTATCTATACAAATATGAGGGGTATTTTACATGTATTCCATTAAAAAGTTGATAATTACACAAGTCATTAAAAAAAGATGAGTTCTCACAGTTGCCACTGCTCTAAACTTTTTTGTCCTCCACGTCACTACCGTTAGATTTGTCTCTAACGGTGTTAAACCGTAGTTGTGAAAAATAAAAAGAAAACATACTTAAATCTAAGTATATCATTAATTATTTTTAGTATCTTAACAACTTAAAATGACAAACTATATAAAAATTATTTTCATTCATTTTAATACAAAAAATGTACGATTTTCCTAAGACACGTGAATCATATCAAATCATATACTTTTTATAAAAAAATAAATGAAGAGTTTTTTATATGAAAATTGTAGATCTCATTTTTAGTTATGAGTTCTTTCATTTGAAATCTTAAGTGATTAAGATGCTAAAAAATAAATAATAGTATATTTAGATGTAAGGGAATTTTTTATTTTTACGGCTATAATTAAAAACTGTTAGAGGTAAATCTGACGGTAGTGACTTGGAAGGCAAAAAAGTTTAGATAAGTGACAACAGTGAAAATTCATTTTTTAATGGTTTGTATGTAATTACTAACTTTTTAATGGCATACAAGTAAAGGACTCAATGAGAGTTGTAGAGAGAGTGAGAGACAAATAAATTCAGTTTCTATATTTAGACATTTATATAGTTAGCTATAAGTGACCATATAAAAAATAGGGATAAATTTTCTTTTTTATTTCTTAGATATGACCCTGTTAGTTTTCCATGGAATCCAAAATATTTTGGGTTTTGGCTCTTTATTTTACAAAATGGAACTAAACATCACCCAAAATATTTGGCAAAAAGTGATCCATTCCCCATTTTGAATTTTGGACTCAAGAAGCCAAAATAAGAGATTTTTTTTTTACATTAGTTTATATGTCATCCTCACAATCCCCATCGTTGGAATCCAAAATATGGTTGGAACTAAACACTCCACCAAAATATTTTGCACTCTGAGTTTTGGAATCTAAAATAATTGAGATTTTAGATTTTGGATTTTAGTCGGAACTAGGCCTATAGAAGTCGATGTTTGAAGTCTCTACAAAGCTCAACAATAGAAGTACTGAATATACAATTTTCCAGTGAAAGTCCTAACGACAGCATGCTGCTAAAAAGTTTTTTTTAGTTGGAACCTTCAGGCCCGCAGCTGCAGCCCACTCCACATTCCGCGTTCCTCTACGGGCCCACTGCACAGTGTAGCCGAAGCAAAACCACGTGCTTCAAATCTGAACGGTCTAGATCATCCTGTTGCTCTCGTCCCTCCGATCCCAATCGTCGATTCACTAGGGGTATAGGGTTTTTAGCTTACGCCTCCCACCTCCAGCTCCCCCTCTCTTCCGCCATCGCTTCGCGAACGGCGGCCAGAAAAAAGAAAAAAAAAAAGACAGCGCGCCGCAGCAATCTCCCCTTTCCATATCGATCGACCCTGCAAGGTTTAATCCGACAGAATTCCACCAGAAATTCAGTGAAGTGCTAATCGCCTGCCGGCCCGGTCTCGTGGCTCTGTTCTGCTCCCGCTGTGGTTAGAAACCCTAGGAATGGCGGAGGTTTCGACGGCGGCGGCGCCCGAGGGGGTGCTGCACCGGCGGATTGGATTCCACCTTGCCCGGAGGCCGCATGCCTCTGTGGCGGTGGGCGGAGGCGGGTTCCATATGGAGACGCTGAACCCTGACGCCGCTGGTAAGGCGGGGGCCGGGGCGGCGGTTGGGAGCAGCGAAGGGGAGGCGAGGAGGCCGGAGAAGGCGGACGCCGGCGGGATCGATCCGGAGCTCAGCGTCGCCAGGATCTACCTCGGGAGAATTGTGAGTTCTTAAAGTTGTAGTCTTTTTGAGGATTTGGACTATGGAACGTTCAGGTTTTGTAGGGGTCTGGGCGGCACAGTAGCAGTGCCTGGTTTGATTGCCACTAGAACTGTCGTAGTTAAGAATTTTGGTTATTTTAGTTATTCGAAGTACTTGTTTTGTTCACATCATGGTCATTTCATCAGGTGTTAGTGTGGTGGAGAATGGTTTGTAAATTGCAGTTCCTTGATGTCTTGCAGGGTGCTGGTTTGGAAAATCTTGGTAATACCTGCTACCTCAACTCAGTTCTTCAATGTTTGACGTACACGGAGCCTTTCGCAGCCTATTTACAGAGTGGGAAGCACAAGTCGTCATGTAAGTGCCGTTGGTACTGTCAACTAACCGGCTCGACACATTTTGTCAGATCACAATGTTACACATGAGCTTGTGGATTTCAGATGCACTAGTAACTGAACTGAATATTATACGCAGCTGGAAGTTAAGCTAAGCCAACTTCATGTACTATTGTCATTTTTTGGTGTGACACGAAAGACAAGAGTACCTCCTCGTTTTTACTCCACTGCCCAATTTCATCATTTCTTCAGCCTTGATCTTGTTCAGCCAACTAAGATGCAATCCCATATCATGCATGTAATTTTCTCTAATGGTTGATCCAAGTTTAGAGCTGCAAGTTTTTGCAGCTTGGGGTGAAAACTGAAAAGGTGTCTTTTAATGACAATGATGGATAAGAAGCCCAGTCTTCAAAAAAAGACTACTGTAGAGTTGTTCATTAGCCTGAACATTGTACGTAATAGCAACCGTAGTTAATGTGTTTCGAGATCCCCAGTCCTACACCAATTTGTATTTTCTGGTTATCTGATGAGCCACATACAATGAGCATAGTATTAATTAAGTTCATACTGGAAAGTTACTTTTTTGTATTCCCTCTAGTTGGATGTATTCAATCCACTGTACTCAATGTTCAGGATTCAAGTTGACCCAGTCTCATGTGTGATGAGTTGATTGCTCTTCCTGTATTTCCAAACCAGTCATCGTGCTAGTACTGTATTTGACGTTGTTCATCTTAATACAAGATCTATTTCTTGAAGCTGAGTGTGCATATGTGTATTCTCTAGTGGGGCATGGTATTTTTTTTGTATATACATGATGCATCAAGTATTCTAGTTATTCACTGTAAACTTGTTACTTGTTCCCTATTTAGTTATAAGATAGTAAGGCAGCCAGACAATGCTTTGCACTTGTATCTGCCCTATGGAAACTGGAAATTGATAGGAAATCTGCTATCTGATGCTTAATCGCCATTACTGTGCCCGGATTTCTCATGGCATGACAAACGATATTCTTTCCTGTATGTTTGTATGGTGAAAAGTACCACTAGTATGGAAACTCTTACTGATCTGTTGTAAATCACCATAACTGCTACAATTGAGCTGTTGTTCGATGACTATGATGCATGTCTGTATGGAGTAGAAATGCTGCTACTGATTAAGTATGTTTTCATGACACAGCCTTTTTAGAAGCTTGTTAAACAAGCAAAAGTCTACTCTTATTTTTGCACTGTGAGGTATTTGTTTTATTGCAGTTGCTAATTTATTCTCTCTTCCCCTGAAGGTCGCACATCTGGATTTTGTGCATTATGTGCTCTTCAGCATCATGTCAAGACTGCTCTAGAATCAACTGGAAAAATAGTGACACCATTTCGTATTGTCAAGAACTTGCGCTGTATCCTTTTATCTTCTCTTCTGTGAATTAAAATCACTGATCATTTTAAATTTAGGTGATTATGCAATCTTGCTTTTATTCTATAACCGTATGGGATCTTTAACTGCAAAATAGGCATTTCTCGCACTTTCCGCAATTCAAGACAAGAAGATGCACATGAGTTAATGGTCAATTTGCTTGAATCCATGCATAAATGCTGTTTACCTTCTGGGGTACCGAGTGAGTCTCAAAGTGCTTATGAGAAAAGCTTAGTTCACAAAATATTTGGTGGCCGCCTTAGAAGTCAGGTATGCTCTGTGCATTTTTGAAGTTAATTCCTTGGCTGGCAGAAGAGACCGCATTCCTTATCACTAGTTGGTTACCTTATCTGTGCTTACAGGTCAAATGCACGCGTTGCTCACATTGCTCCAATAAATTTGATCCTTTCTTGGACCTCAGTCTTGATATTGCCAAGGCCACGACTTTAGTGCGGGCACTTGAAAATTTTACTGAGGATGAGCTACTAGATGGGGGTCAAAAGCAATACCAGTGTGAACGCTGCAGGCAGAAAGTTGTAGCCAAGAAACGTTTTACAATTGATAAGGCTCCCAATGTCTTGACAATCCATCTGAAGCGCTTCAGCCCTTTCAATCCTCGTGAGAAGATAGACAAAAAAGTGGACTTCCAACCAATTCTCGATTTGAAGCCATTTGTTAGTGACTCTAAAGTGAGTGGTTTGTTTTGAAATTCTCGCTTTATGTTGTATTCCTTCAGTTAACTTCTCTTTAGCATTTTCATCTTGTTTCTCATAATATTATCACTCATCTTGACTATTGGTGCAGGGTACAGATTTTAAATACAGCCTTTATGGTGTCCTAGTCCATACAGGTTGGAACACTCAATCGGGTCATTACTATTGCTTCGTTCGTACATCCAGCGGGATGTGGCACAATCTTGATGATAACAAGGTCTAGTATGACATTAGTCTTTCCATGTTGTTTTGCTCTTCTGTTTGTAGTTCACAGTGCTACTACTAAATTCTACTTTGCACGCTCATTTAGTATCTATGTAATTAACATTTATCAAACTAAAGATTTTTTTTTTCATGTTCAAGTCCTCTAGCTCCATGGACACTACAAAGTTTGTCTGGTCTACAATTTTATGCCCTACCTTTTAAAAGCTTTATCGATGTCTCACACAGTGCATACACCAATTTAATTTGTTATTGATTATTGAATCCTTTAAATTCTCTTCAAAGCTGTGAGTGTTCTTTGGTTTGTTGCTCTTCAAGAATATACTATTATCTCCATCGTTCTTAAGGCGTTAAGTCACCAAGTGGTGCCCCACCCCCTCACATACGGCATGTGGTGAAGCAACACCATAGACATATCCTAAAACAAACTAAGGTAATAAGTAGTCACAAGATTAATAGTAGTCCACAATTTCACACCACATTACAAAATAAGGTAATTAGTACTCCATCCATCCCGCTATAGAAGGCACAGCTCCCTTCCACATAAAGACCAAGGACTTTTACTCCATCTAACCACTAATTTATCGTGCGGTGATGGCTGTGCAGCTGGTTTTTTATTCACCGTTTATTCGGCCATCTCTCATCCAGATGCGCTTGGCAAATCAAATGTTCCCTCCACGTTGCAGCATGCAGCAAGGTAGAAGGAACAAAAAATGTCGCGTGTTTGCATGCCCATAAAAAAGGAGAGTTAAATGAACCGCGCCCTCTATTACAAGACACATGGAATTTTTCAACAATCAACACCCAAACTCTTGGCTCTCATCTCTTGATATCGTCATCATCAAACTCATTAACATTGTTAGCAGCACCCAAGTATTCTCCCATCTTTTTCCTTAGTTCAGTGCCAGCCTCTGGACATGGAATCACATTTCCATGGCCACCAGCTAGATGTTTCTCAAACCTTTTAATTCCTCCTAGAATCCTCTTGTGGCAAAGGCTTACATGTTACCTTATCTCGTTCCTTAGGGTCTGCCCAATTGCCATAATCCCATCTTGGATCTTTCGAGTTCAGTGGTACTCATTTTGGATCATTCCTGGGATCATATGCAGCTGAACTCTCCACTCTGTTGTTGCCTTGTTGGCTGCAGAGCAGAGAAGAGCCAAGCACAACTAGTCAAGCTGCAACATTAAGCAGAGCCAAACCAGGCCAAATTCAAACAAGCACTAGAGTAGAGGAAGCACAGGCAAGAGAGCAGAGCGAAGGGAAGGGAAAACCTAGGCACTAGGGTGATGGAATGGATTGAGCAGGCGCTGACTGGAGGAGGGGAGAAGAAGAGCCGTGGATGTGCGGAGAGGCGAGGGCGCACGGATTAGGGACCAGCGGATCTGCACAGGATCAAGGTTGTAGACAGGCGGAGATGCCCGGGGATCCGGTTCAGGTTCTTCCACGCTGCCACCTCCTCTTTCCCTTTCTCTTCTGTTTCCCTCTCGATTGTGCCTTGATTAGCTGATATAGCTGCTGAAACCCTCAATTTCCTGCTCCCTCGCCCGGTTTCCCTCTTGATCTTATTCTCCGCTGGCTCATCCCTTTCGTGCCTGGCACCTCTATGTCCCGGGAGCCCACACCTATGGCGTACGCCTCCATCGTACAGGACGCCCAGGCGATGCCAACGCAAACTGCTAAAGACGAAGCGAACGCCCAGAACCCAGTGCATGCCTGGACGATTAGGCAACGCCTTAAGAACCATTATTATTTCCATATCAGAAATCTTAATACATATTGCTGATATGAGCTTTATGTTTTCGATCTTGCTCATGCAAGTTAGCCAAATTATTGGTTTAGGGGTTTTCGAAAGTGCTACCATAGATTTATTCGTGATTTCCTGTCATTGATGTCACTTACTATCCTGTTATGATACATTACTTTTGTTCATTTTGATTGAGAATAACCATTGGCTAGATTGGCAACAAATGAGAGAATAATTGTATCATATGTCGAGCTACATTGTGTCATGTGTGCTACTTTCACTTTGTACCCTTTGGCTACTTTGGCAGACTCTAGTTTCACTTTTTCCTCACACTGATTCTTATGGGCATCACCTGCAGGTGCGCCAAGTTCGTGAGGCAGACGTATTGAAGCAAAAGGCTTATATGTTATTTTATGTACGTAACAGTATTGGAAAGTCAGTGGCCCGCAAAGAGAACATCACTGCTAATTTGCCCATGAAGAAAACCCCTGAAAAGATCTCAAGTCTGAATGGTATTACCCAAAGCAGTGTAAAAGCACAAAATTTGAATGGCGTGTCTCCGTTTGGTGATAAGGCGCACAACGCAATCATTGGCTACTCTACCTTTTTCAGCAAGACTATAACAGGCCATTGTTCAAAGAATGAGGTCAAAGCTGAAGATGCTCCAGCTTCTCAGAACAATGGCCTGCCTTCCAGACAAGCCCCTGGAGCTCAAAATGATGGTGGTACCTTGCCAACTAAACAGATGCAGTTTGCTGTAAATAGTCAGGACACAGCTTCCTCCCACCAACCTTCACCATTTACAAATACTTGTGGTGAACAAACAGTTGTTGGGAAGCCCTTGCAAGAAATGGAACCTAAGGCTGGTGCGGGGAAAAATACATCTGTTGTCTCTGCCATTGCTAATGGTGCCGCGACATTGTCCAAGGCAGACAAACTAACTTCCCAGCCTCAAACAGCTACATTTTCCGAGCCAGCACCCCATGTAAATGGCACGGTTGCAGAATTTGCTGCACGGTCTTTATCAAAGAAGGTTTGTATGATGGTCACTATATGTTTTTTAAATAACTTTTGAAGGATTCATAGCTTAATTAATTTCATGAAAATTCCAGGATTCTGTTGTTTCAAATGGTGTCGTGCCTGGCATTGGATGTTTCACTTCCAGTGAGAAAGCAAGGAACTTCCCACAATCTGTGGATCAAGCTAATGAAACCTCGAAGGCACTTCCTATGAGTCAGGTAGCGCCCCACTTTTCCTCCCTCACTCTGCTCCTTCATCATAATAGTACCACTATTTTGTTAAATGTGAGCTGATTTTTTTATATATATTTGTTACATGTGTCTGTATACAGAACAATACTGCACCAGTAATTGCTCAAGCAGGCTGTGGAGTTGAGATCAGCTTTGGTGGTACTATGCATGTTGCTGTGGCTGCTTTATGCAATGGAACTGCAGTGAAAAAGGTGAATCTGAAGCCAAAGAAGTTTGTGAGGTATCCTGTTGTGAACATGTGGTTAGGGTCCAGACAACTGTTGTTGGCTTCACTAAAGCCTGGGAAGAAAGTGAAACATAAGAGAAGTAGAATTATAAGACGTGTTGTAGCTTGTAAGGACGCGGCAAAGATATCTTGTTTGAATGAACAGTTGACATCAACATCGGCCACTGCATGCTCTGAAACTGTAGAATGTACCTCCAGACGTCAGAAACGATCACATGCTAGTGCAAGGTCCAAAGATGATGCCCAGTCCTCCAAGAAGAAGCAGAAGGTCGATGGAGCTTGTGTTGGAGCTGGCACGAGTGCTCCTACAGGCAGTGCTGACATTCCAAAGTCTGATCCAAACTGTTCCGTAGATGCTAAATCGGTAGCAACCCAACCTGTCAGTATTCGTGCAACAGACCTGATGGAAGCTACTGGTTAGCTCGTGTTCTCTTTGCTGATGCACATTCTATTTTATTAGAGATGAAACATACTGTCGTGCCATCAATTCTAACCTGCGATTTGTTTGTTTTGCACTATTTTCAGTTCCGTGCTGGGATGATGTAGATGCGCCAAAAACAAAGGTTGCTGTGCGGCAACACTCCAAACGCAACAGCATTGGTTATGTCTTAGATGAATGGTGAGTTTTTATCATTTGCAGTTTATTGTGAAAATGCATCTACTAATATTTTGTCATGTCTTGTATACATGTTTGAAACGTCGAGACTTCACCGTTTTTGAAGGGAGCAAATACTTAATCGAGCTTACGTTCACTCCCTCCCCCCCCCCCCCCCCCCCCCCCCTATTTTTTTTACAGGGATGCGGAGTATGACCTAGGGAAGACAAAGAAAGTACGGAAATCAAAGCAGGAATTTGGTGGACCAAACCCCTTCCAGGAGGAGGCAGACGACATATCGCAGCGGAGGATGAAACAGAAATCCTACCAAGGCAACTCTTGGAACAAACCTGGTACCATAGAGGAGTTGAGAATATGAGATGATCCCCATGACGCACATGCTGTTTGTTGTTACATTGTAGCCCCCCACCCATTGGTGAAAGAGATTATGTTAAAAACCTTTCGTCGTCGTTGTCTTCGATAGTCCATTGTTGTCGCTATGATGTCTTTTAGCAGTTTTGATAGACATTTGAACATGTGTTATGTTGTAACAGGCTGTTTAGCGGGACAAACGGAGTGAGATTATTTTTTACTGCACCTGGCTGTTGTTTTTAATTACTCCTGAAGAATAAAATGATGGTGATGATCAATTATATGATCAGTACTTGCCGATGCAATCTTATCCTGATTTTGAGAAATCCTCGTTGCATTTGGAATGTAGTTCTCAACTCAAATCTTATCCTGTTGAAAACAAATCCTCGTTGCGTTTTGGAATGTAATTCTGTAATTCTCAACTCTCTCTTGACTGCTGTAACTGTAATTAGAGGTTGCAAGGCTGTCTGGATGAAACGAGACTGCAAGCGTATTTTCCTGTTGATCTTGTCGGGACCCACTTGTTAATGGCGAGGCCGCGAGAGGGAGAGTACGTACTCCTACGACGCGCGCAGTTGACAAATCACAAGCCCTCAGCTCGACCGGGAAGTAATTGCGGCAACGGGCACTGATACGGTGGTCGCGTGATGGACACCGCGTGGCGGCCGGCGCTGGTCCTGATGAATCCGTCTTGGATTCAGCTCCGGTACGGTGGCTTTGGGACGCCGCGCGCACGCTTGAATGCGCGACGGCCGGTACTCTGGCCCGCCAGCCGCCGTGCGGTGCAGTGCTTGGCGTCGCCGGCAGCGCCAAGACACGCTTCTGCTTTATATATGGTAGGATTGTAGGAAGTGGATACTGTACTACTACGGGCTACGGCGACAGTACGCCCAGACCTGGAAGTTAATTTGAATTGAACTTGCCTGATGATGACGAGTCGCGAAGGCCAAAGGCCACCATTGAAATGAGTAGTCCCTGGTGATGAACTGCGTGCGTACGTGTGTTGCTTGCGATATGATGTTGCACCGTACGTCTGAACTGGCAGTATTGCGCGTATTAATAATGCTTGAGCTCGGGTACGTACCTACGTGTAGCGTCGTGTGTACATACATCACACTAGCTGACCAAATATATGTACTCCTCCGTATAGGATTTAAATGTGGTTTTAGACAAGGTTTGAGTGAATATAAATCATGAATAACTTTTAGTTGTTAAGTTTAGAAAAATAAAAAGTAAATCAATAGATTTGTTTTGAAAAATAATTTCAATAAACATACATAGATTATATTTTAATAAATATTTTTTTTAAAAAAATAGTTAAAGTTATGCTTTAGAGATCGTGTTGTTGTCTTAAACAACATACTCCTACAAAATCCTATACAAAGAGAGCATAGACGGTGCTCGTCCAACATCAGCGGCTATAGCTGTATAGATTACCCCGAAAACAGGGTGGACCCCACCCTATCGATCCAGCATTTGAATCATGCCACGCAAGGATCGCCAACAATGTACGGGCGTGTTTGGTAGAGGGCCAGGAGGGTGGCTCGTGCTCTTCAGCTGTAAGCTATCGTGTTTGATGCACCTGGCTCAGTCTAGGAGTATGTGCCGCACGAGATCCAAAGCATCTTGAGCCAGGCTTTGGAGATACGATGAGGGATCGTTTTTTCACAGCCTGGCTCGGTGGAGCGCGACGGAGTGACCAAGCCTGGTGTTCAGTGTTACAAAACGTTTGTCTACAGGTAAACCAAATACGTTCTTGACTTGACTAGTCTCTGCTTCTACGTACAACCAAACACGGTCACATTTACCATTTGGACTGGGCTCTGACTAACCATAGTCTTGCTGGATACAGGGCACCAAAACACCCCCGTAATGTGATGGATCGGCTAGACGTTGGTGAATGGGTGGTGATGGATGCGTGAGTCCACAAGACCACCCAGCTGATTGAGTCGTACGGAGCACCATCGTCGTGTCGTCCATGCATGTGCATGATGGATGTACGGCAGTTGTATGCATGCATGCATATGTATCCCTGCTGCATGCAGTGGATGCCCCGGCCCTCTCCCGGCGCGTATTAAACCGCCCGCCCCGTGTGTACGAGTAAATGTGGCGCTCGCGCGGCCTCGGTCACGCGCTCCCTATGACCGGCGAAGGGGCGGACGCGCTCCTGGCGGCGTACGTCGTGCGCGCGCGGCGGACTCCGATCCGTCCGTCCGTCGTCGATCGATCTGCCCCCTGCAGGCACGGCATCATCGATCCCTCCGCCGTCCGATCCCTTACGTGTACGTACGCTTCATTTGCCGTGTGACTGAATGCAAAATGATTCCGAAGCTCTACGTGTACGACGTACCCCGTCCCGTCGACTCACGCACGCACGCACGCGCGCGGCGCATATTATGTTATTGATTGATGCAAGTGATCATGCGCGTCGTCGTCATCCATCCGAGATGGCGAATCGGCCCGGGTAGTAGCTGCATGAATGCCATATGATTGCCGTTGCCGCGCGGCCGGCGGCGCTGGACGATCGAGGATCAATGATGCAGGCCAGGGAGGATGCAGCAGCAGTGCATGTGACATTGGTATGCCGGATCGGGAGCCCGGCCGGCGGAGGGGGCCGGGTGTTTCAAAATTCTTGTGGCCCGCGCGCGCGCGCGCCTGTAGAACGTCGTAGTCGTAGAATTAAAATCCTCGGTCGAGATTCATTCAAGTGCATGCACGTGACGCGCGCCGTGTGTTGCTGCGCTGCGCATCTGCATGCGTTTGTGGTGGAGCCAACCATGCATGCACGAATTGCCACGCATACATGAATTAATTCGTTCCCTCGACTCGATCGACGACGCCTGCATGTAGTGCAATTTGCAATCATCGGCATGCATGCAACGATCGAGCTAGCGCAACGCCCGCAACGGCGGCCGGCGGTGACCGTACACGTTCGCGCGTAGTAGCCAGCATTCATGAATGTACGAGTACTCCGTATCTGGCCGGCTTCATTCATTCAGGGGAGCCGGCGCCCGGACGGAGAGGCTACGACGAGAGTTTGGAAAAAATTTGAACGGCGCGCCATACGGACGGAACTCGCGCGCGTACGTACGTAGGTTCAATTCTGGGCCGAGATTGGTTTTTATGCTATTATTAAGCGTCGCCTCGTTTAATTGCGGGGTACACGGTACACACACTCCCGGCCTACTACTGCTGGACTACTGTACCGTCGCCTGCTAGGCGGGCATGAATAATAATGGTGTCATTTGTCACACGCACGCTGTAAAAAAAATGCCTGCAAATTATATTATTCAATATACACGTAGTACGGTACACTACCGCGTCTACTTTTTTATTCTCCTTCAATATTTTAACCTCAATTCACGCGTATAGTCTGGTAGGAAAGTAAATCAGCTCTGTTTAATTAGTTGGTATCTGGAGCGTTTTTTAACCTGGGAAGTAAATCCGTGGATGGAGCTTCCATTAAATTCTTCAACGTTTCCATTCGAAATCGCAGTTAACACGCAAGTTAGTACGAGCGTTGTATTGTACCTCTAATCGCCATGTGGTGCCATCACTACATGACCACACATGACTGGCAAGCTAGCTAGCCTCCTCCTATATAGAACGGAAGAATCAACCAGGTAGCTAGGCCCATGATCATGTCTTTCGTTCAGAGACGAACACGCAGGATTGAGCAAGGATTTACGCCATAATTATATATGGGCATGTTTAGTTTCATCACAAATCCAAAATTCCAAATTCCAACTATTTTAGATTCCAAAATTCAGAATGCAAAATATTTTAGGGGAATGTTTAGTTCCAACTAAAGTTTTGCTTATTTTGGATTTCAACGATGAGGATTGTGAGGGTGTCACACAAACCAATGTAAAGTTTGGTTCATTTTAGCCTCTTGAGTTCGAAATACAAAATGGAGAATGAACCACATTTTGCCAAAATTTTTGGATGATGTTTAGTTTTATTTTGCAAAATGATTAGACAAAACCCAAAATATTTTGGATTCTTGGATAGTGTTTTTTTAGAGTAGATCAGGAAACCAGAAAAACTTGGATTGAGCTATATTACGAAAGCGATTAAATTGGCACTCAACCGATCTACTAATGATATCAACAGGTGCAATGCAATCGGCGCCGATGCTAGAGCTCTTTCGCTTGCAAACAACAGAAGGCTAGTATTATTAAATAACGTTTGTTAATTAATACTAGCTTTGTTCACTTAAACTTTACAGCTCGGCTTATCAATTCTCGGTCGTAAAACCATCGGTCGAACAGGACGATTAGGTTGTCTCCTTTACCTTTAAGCACACAGTACTTGACGTAACACCACTTCGTTGGCGACGACCGCATTTCAAATTTTTAATCTGTGCGGTGAAAAAACAAGCTGCTACGCCTACACCAACACCCGTATGGCCGTATTGCTTTGCTGGTGACTCACTTCCACGATGCTTCTAGTACACCACTCGTTTTGCCAGCCTCAATCTCAACCGTCCGATGTTCCATCCAACGGCTAGCTCCCCCGCCCCACAAAAACGCCTATGCCTACCTGCCTGTGCCTAGGCACCCTGCAAGCAGCGCAGCAGCAGAGCAGGCACAGCTCCACACTGGACACTGACATGAGGACACACCCTCCAGTCTCCAGAAGAAAAATCCCTGGCCCTGTCACTGCCCACCCAACCTCTGCTCTGCTTGGTTCGGCCGTCAGTAAACACTCAGGAATTCACAGTTCCATTCCATTTCAAGAGCTTGCAAGCAGAAGGTAAAAATGGCAGCATGGCAGAGCGCGCAGGCGCAGTTACCAGTACCACCAGCAGCAGCAACATGGGTTGCTCGCCCCCGCAGTTAATTCCTCCCTCCAATTGCCTGGGACGACGACGGTGGGGCCATCCCGCCATTAGAGCAACCCAAGCAAGCTTCCAAGATCATTCATCGTCTTGATTAGTACACTACCAGCATTTAAACTCCCCCGCTTTTTTAAACTTGCCGCGCCTTTCCGAGCACTTCTTTCTTCTTCCTCCTCACCCCCCCCCCCCCCCCCCCCCCCCTATAAATACGCGGCGTGTCGCCGGAGCACGAGGCGTGTCCAACAATTCGATTTCCTCGGCGGGCGCGGCCATAGCTTATTAGCTTGCTTGTTCCATTCCATTCCATCGTCGCTTGTTTTGTTTCAATGGAGAACTGCGTGAGAGGTCGAGCGGTAAGGGAGGAGGAGGCGGGTTCGAATTCGTCGCTGCCCCTGCCACCGCCACCGCGCCTCGCGGCCGCGAATTCCTCCTCCGATGCCGCTGCGTCGGCGGCGGCGTCCATCCGGGCGCACCTGGCGCGCACCGCGAGCGGGGTCGACAACGCGCAGCCGTCGCCGCGGTCGCTGCTGTCGCGCATCCTGCTGCGTGGCGGTGGCGGCGATGGTGGGAGCGGCGGGGGAGCGTTCGGGTGCCGTGTGCGGCTGCCGCGGCGGTACGGTGGCGGCCTGAGGGAGGAACGGAAGGACGGCGCTGAGCTCGGGGAGACTCCCCGGGTTAAGGTCGTGGAGCCGCCGCCGCCGGAGCTGCCTCTCGAGACGCCACGGAGTTCTTTAGGTTCGGCATGCCGAGGCAAGATGATCACTAAATTAAACCTTCTTGCAGTACTAAATTCAGAACAGAGGAAGAAAATATAATGCTTGCTGAATTGAATTATGGAGAGCAGTGATGGCTAATGGTGAAACTTTGATGGATTGCGCAGGGAGGAAGAAGCCCGAGGAGGAGCTGGTGTCGATGAACCTGGGCCTTGGCGCGAGCCTGGTGCTGCTGCTGTCCAAGAGCGCCGTGGAGCTGAACAAGATGGTGGAGCTGCGCGCGCAGATGGAGGCGCTGGTGTCTGAGATCAGGCAAGCGGCGCGGTGGAACGAGGCTTCGACGGCGAACCACCACCCTTCCTCCGCTGCTCCCGCCGCGCCGTCCACCTCGCAGGAATCCGACGGCAGCAGCGCCACGACCACCGCCGTGAAGGACCCGATCGCGTTCCCCGCGGCCGACGCCGACGCCGCGTCCAACTGCTCCCGCACGGTCGAAGCAGGCCGGGAGGCCGTGGTCATGGACCTCATGGAGGCGGAGCTCCAGGCCGAGCTGAACCGCATGCAGCGCCAGCGCGGCGGTACGGTGCACGGCGACACCCCGATGCGAGGACTCGAGGTACGTGCCGGACGCCCGGATGGATTGGATTGAATTGCATGCTCACCCTGCCACCAATCACCAGTACACGCCACGTACGTACGTACCACGCCGTACGTCCGTGTGACGCGACGCGTGTTCGTCTTTGCTGATGCTGATGATGTTGTTGTGTTTGTCTCTGGCGTTGCCGGCCGCCAGTTGCCAATGCTGAAGGTGAAGACGAAGAAGGGCGACGCAGGCGACGATAGCGCGTCGCGCAGCTGCGTGGACGACGGCGACGATGAAGTCGACGGCAATGGCGAGGACGAGGACGAGGAGGACGAGGAGGATGGGGGGTACGGCGAGGACAGGATGAGCCCCCCGCACGGCGGCGTGTCAGCGCGCGCGCTGGAGCGGCGGCTCCACGAGCTGCTGCAGAAGCGGCAGCAGGACCGGATCGTGGAGCTGGAGTTGGCGCTGGACAGCGCGCATCGCAAGCTCCACGAGAAGGAGCGCGAGGTGGTGTGGTGGCGCGACGCCGCCAAACTCGTCTCCCACCGCCGCGACGAGTCGCGCCGTATCGCCAGGTAGAAGAACGCAAAGGGATAATATGGCGCGAACGGCTGCGGGGGCTGGCTGGGCGGCACGTGCCCACACTGCCGCCTGTCTTGTAACTGCGTGGGTGTCAGGCTGGTTTGGGGGCGTCGTCACGCTGCGCCGGTGACGCGGTTTAATTGCTGCGGCCTGCGGGCGGGCTGCGTCTTGTCGTGCGCGTGCGTGCGGCTCAGAGCAGAGCACGAGGCCGCGGGAGTCGGGGGCTGCAGCGGGAGCACTTCGTGTTGTGCTGTGTTGTGTACTCGTGTTGTTGTCCGGTTCGGACGAGATCCCTTTGTGAATTCGATCAGAGTTTGTACTTGGGTGTTGGGTCCGCGATGTTGGCTGTCGCCACATCATGGTGTGGTGTGGGTCGCTGCTTGCTTGTATGTACATTGTACACCAAAATAAATGCAGATCTCTTGAATTTGGTTTGAACTTGAAATACGGGAGAGAGAGAGAGAGAGAGAGTAACAGTTGAATCAGAAGATGTTTTTTTTTGCTTTAACACACGAAGGAAAAGTCGTCAGTGAGACGATTCGACTCCACCAGTTATCGAAAAGTATTCTCTCAAAACAGTTTCTGCTTGGTTCCAAATGCAGGGAGAGGGAATAGAAACCGGGGACCAGGCGGCGTTTGGATAGATCAGCAGTGAAAACGCACGGCCCCGCTTCTGACTGAATTTTCTTGCACTGCAGTTGGCAGAGGGCCTGCGCGGCTGCGCTACAGTACGCTGCAGAGCGCGTTAATGTCTGGCTGGCAGCAGGGCCGCAAAACTTGCGAACTGGCACTGGTAAAAACGAAAAGAACAAACAACTGCGGCGCACCAGGGTCTTCGAGGGCAGCAGCGCACGAGTAGCTGTTACCAGTTACCACTGCTGCGGCTCCAGTTTCGGTGCCAGAGCAGAGCGTCTGCAGCATTAGTACCTGACTAAACTGAGCAGCCTTCAAGAGGAGAAATTATTAGTGCCCCTCTGATGCTAATGTGATCCCCTCCACCAGTACAGGCAGCACTAGAACATCACAGGTTCCCAGGACTCATCTGACAAATTATGGATTACTCCGTACTCTGGATTTAAGGAAGACTATCCCTGGTTTAGATTAGATATCTTCAAAATTCCAAGATTTACCGTCACATCAATCTTTAGACGTATTTATGGAGCATTAAATATAGAAAAAAATAACTAATTATATAATTTAACTGTAATTTGCGTGACAAATCTGTTGAGGCGAGTTACTCTTTGGACAATAATTATCAAATACAAATGAGAGTGCTACAATGTCAGAATTCCAAAAAAAAATTACATCTAAACACCCAGAATGTTTAATAGTGCAAGTACTGTGAGCCTGATCTAAGGAAGATTAAAAGGTTTTTACGGCAACACAACCGATTTTCCAAACAAGCTCGAAATTTTAAAAACAAGTTCGAAATTTTCAGATGGGTCGTCTCTCTCCATTTTTTATGACACATTTCCATTGTATTTAGAATCCATGTTTTTTTTATCTTATTTAGAATGCATTTAAATTTAATATGAAAACAAAGCTTAATTTCAAGCATGTATTGTATGAAAAAACTTTGAACTTCACTGGAAAAGGTATGCTAAGATATTACATGATAAAATACTACTTTTCAAACCATAAGGTTAGAGGATTCTTCTAAATTGTTGAACAACACTTTGGGGCTAAACAAGTTAACTACAAATTCAAAATATACGGAGTAACATTCTATGAAGAATATTAGTTGGAAAAAGTCCAGATTTCTTCCCTCAACTATCGTCCGCGTTCGTTTTTCCTCCCTCAACCGTGAAACCAGAAATTTTTCCTCCTTCAACTTTGAAAACGGTTCGTTTTACCTCCTTGAGTGGTTTCGGACAGTGGTTTTGTCTTTTTTTTCCTTTTTATTTATTCTGACTGAATCTTTGGAAAATCATAGTAAATCACAGAAAAATCATAAAATAGAAAATTAAATTTTTTTAGACTCCACATGAGTAGATCTATATAGTGAATATATAATATGGTATGTTTTAGTATAAAATTTTTCTTTTATCTTTAAATCTATACTTTTTTGTAATTAATTAAAAAAATCTGTACTAAGGTATATCATATTATATGTTCACTGTATAAAGCTACTCATGTGGAGTCCAACAAAATTGAATTTTCTATTTTATGATTTTTTTGTAATTTACTATGATTTTCCAAAGATTCAGTCAGAATAAATAAAAAGGAAAAAAAAAGACAAAACCACTGTCCGAAACCACTCAGGAGGTAAAACGAACCATTTTCAAAGTTGAAGGAGGAAAAATTTCTGGTTTCACATGTTGAGGGAGGAAAAACAGACGCAGATCAAAGTTTAGGGAGAAAATTGGACTTTAACCATATTAGTTTCAATACTGCAAAAGCTTACGATTTTTTGCTAATGGACTACTGTTGGGCCCGTAGGAGGACCCAGGTTAGAGCCCACCGATTGATTCCTCTTGGGTGGCCCATGAAAGGCGAGCCTGCCCTCGTCGGCCGTCGCCCCTTTCGGCGCTTCCCAAACGCAGAGACGTTCGCTTCCACCGCCGCCTGCCCGCCGTGGCGCCGCCCCGCCTCGTCCACTGCCGCCGCCGCATCGATTGACCCCCGGGCCATACGGTAATTGGGACTCGTTTCCGTCTCCCCTCCTTCTCGTTTACTCTCCGTTTGTTCCGCTGCTACTCGCTTCCCCATCGGTTGCCCACTAGCCCTACTACACTTCGAGTCGACCGTTGGAATTTCCTCCTCGGATTGTCCTGTCTGGTTAACAAGTGTTGATTGGGTTCCGCTCCCGGAACGGTCTGTAAGCTCCTGCCGCGCGAACAGATCAAGTGTATAGCTGCGCATGCGTTGGATTGGACTCTTCCATTGGTAATCAAGTGTGTAGCTGAATAACGAGCGTTTCTGGATTGCGCGACCCGTATAATTTATTTATTTATTTTGAAACAAATGAGTTCCTTATAAATTGATAAGGAGTGAAGCATGGAACCTTGTACTGATTCTGCAACCTGTCATTCGAGCTGTTGCTTTACCAGTCCTGCTTGTTTGCCATGATGGCTTGAAGTGCTGGATTGGGTGGCATTAATTCATAAGGTCTAGTTGCCACTGCACCTGGATCAATTGACTGATACGTTAGCTGCAATCCCGTGCGTATGCTCTTTGTTTGTAATATTTCTTCATATATCTCAGGCTGTAATTGGGGTGTTATAACATTTCTTCTTATATCTCAGGCAGTAACCGGGATGTTTGCATATATGGGGAATTCTAAGTATATGCCACTCCTTATTTTTGTGTTTTAGAATATGTTACCCTATGTGTCACCCCAAAACCCATGTTTTAGGATATGTTGAAAACTTGTACAGAGGCATACGCTGAAGAACTGAATGTATTGATATTCCCTTGCCCAAAAAATAAAGAGAATGTGTTGCTATTGCGTGACTATCTGTCTATCTTACATGTGCTATTTGTGTTCTGAATGACTTTATACATACAGTTTCAAAATAGCACTGAAGACTCAAGAATCATGATTTCCTGAAGAATTGAATATGCATTCCTATTGTGTGTTGAAAACTTGTACAGATGCATACCCTGAAGAACTGAATGTATTGATATTTCCTTGTCAAAAAAAGGAGAATGTGTTGCTATTGCGTGACTATCTGTCTATCTTACATGTGCTATTTGTGTTCTGAATGACTTTATACATACAGTTTCAAAATGGCACTGAAGACTCAAGAATCAAGATATTCTGAAGAATAGAATATGCATTCCTATTGTGTGACTGTCCTACATGTCTGTTCTTGGAATTCTGGCTAACATTTATACATGCAGTTTCAGAATGGCCGCTGAAGACTCGAAAGATATCCTGAAGAATGTGGACTGGAAGACTGTGGGTGGCGCAGTGACAACTGAATCTAACAAACCAATTGTTAAGAAGCGTCTCCCAAAGAAAATCAGACAAGTCCCTGACTGCTATTTTCTCCCTCGGCGGCCTTGGCCTTCTGCACTGGCAATCCATGGTGCTGTATGTGCTGCTGGCGTTGGTGCAGGGATGCTTCTTGAGGTTTGGATAAACAAAAAGATCAAAGGTATATTCCTGCATTTCATAGCAGGAGCAAGATCATATGCCTACTTGATTCTCATACCTTAGGACTGTGCCAGGAAAACTTAAGATTATGAGTTGTTCTCTTTTCTTACTGGATTATGTGTGCAGAAAGCATGGATTAAGATTTCTTACTTGCTTTATGTACTCATATAATTATATTTTGTGCATCTTCTCACTCCTGTTCATTGCTGCATCCAGAGGACAGTGGCATTATCTGGGAGATGGATAAATGATGCACATCATGCTTTGGTGTGGTAAAACCTGCCTTGCCACTATGGACACTGCTAGTTCTGAAGATTTCTGATGGAAATTGACACAGCCTTGTTTCTGTATCTTGATCTATTATGCATGATGGCAGAAGGATGTTCCAAACCTTTGAGCCTCATTAGTCGAATAAACTCAAATTATCCTAACAGTATATGAAACTGCTGTTCTGGTGGGAACCACCGCTTATGCACTGCAGTACTGGTAAGCATTACTTTCAACATTTCTTGTTTATGTTTGTCTGATGGTTCAGTGGCAGTCTGTGGTTAAATTTGGGGGAACAATGTCATTTTCTGTTGGCGTTGATGACTTTTGAGGAATGGCAGTATATCAAAATCCCTTGCATTCACCTTTGTATAAGCAGAAACTTTACTGATTATGTTGGCAAACACAGGGGTAATGTGCTGTCTGTGAGAAGCATAATGTGCCTTTTTTCTACATCTTTTATAAGATATTGGATCACTCCAAGTTGAGATAAAACCGTAAGATCAGATGCAGAGAACCTTGATGTAAGCTTGACATTCGCTTACCCATAAAGAATTCCCACCATCATCTCTTTACCCAGACTAGTATGGGTAAATTGTGTGAATTTCCTCCTTTGTTTTGCTGATATTGTACATTTAGACTTTATTGGGTCTCTCTTTTCATTTTAGGAAAAATGTGGTCAACATTACTGCTATCATTTTGATTGCTATTGATATATGTTGTCTTCTTACAATTTTTGTTTGTCCTAACTACTGGTTGATGTTCCAGCACTATTAAGCTTTGTTTACCAATTCCTTCTATGATCTGGTTCCTCTTTCTCGTGCACACATGCTTTTAAGGATAGCCTTCGCATTAGCGCCTTGTAAAGCCACAATCACCACAAACATGGCTGCAGTTCTTCCAACCCAATATAGTATGAATGACAAGACATTAATCTTATCATCTCCATCCATGCCTGCTGGGAAGCCCGGGCACAGGGGCAACTAAACTAATCCAGGGGCCATTAATGTTGCAACCAGATTTGATTAGCGCAGTTAATGCAGGGATTGACTAGCCTAAACCTGCCACTACTGCTTCTTCCACCATTAATTAATCCGTCCATTCCCTTGGACCTTCAGCTATGCGAAGGAATGTGTCAGCAGTTAATGCTGGCTGCTGACTTCGCAGGCGTCATCCCCCACTCCCCGTGCACTCTTCTTTTTCTAGACTTGACAAGGGAGGCGAGAATAAAGCCGCGCAGTCGTGCATGCACTCTCCTTGGCCCCTTGTCAACGGATTATCTGAGCCTCTCCCTAATCAACCGGTAGCAAAGATCCAATCAAGTGATTAATTCACTCTATCATTCCATCTTTGTGTGTTTTTTGTGTGCCTATAAGATTTTGATAAGATCTTTGATGATTAGAGAGGTGAAAAGAATCAAGCGTCAAATTTTGCAGTGAAGTTGAATGTTATATCTACATTAAACATGTTTTGATAGGGAATGTGTTGGAACTGAGATGGACAGATGGTGGTGTGATGCAAAGAGATCATGGTAAGATACAATTTACATCTCATGTGGGAGTACTTTGTATCATGTGAAGCTTTTAAAGTCTAAGTTGAGTGTCCAATCCATTTGTGCTGTATTATGAGCGCTTCTTAGCACAGTTAGTGTTAGCAATGACGCCATAATAAACTCTGTACAGCTCTTCTTTTTTTCACTTTCGCCCATCCTCGCTGCCTCCCAGGGCACCGTTTTGTGCCGGTTTCGCTATTTAAAAAAGGCGGGGCATGTGTACAAACTAGTCAGATTTTACCATTCCGTCGTTTACAAACTAGTACTGACCTCGGTCATTTTCAAACTGTTATAGTCTTCATCTCTATACTTTTACAAGCTGCAGGGTTTTCTCAATCAGACAGGTCCCTTTCACTTTATCGAAGAATCTGAGCGTGTTTTGCTACACAAAGGCATAGGATCCTCTTCATTATTATTAACCAATATCAATTTACAAGATAAAACCGAGACATGACTCGTAGTGGGGGCATTAGAATAATCCCGGTGGTTAATGACCTTGTTCGTCCTTGCCATATTCCTAAAGTCTAATCCTGTCTCTGAATCTTCTATGCCTCATATAACTGCATTTACCTGTCGATCTGTTTCTCATCGGATGCCGAATACGTTTCGTCATCTGAGTCGTTTACCTTCCTCTTCACCGCACGCCCGCGCGCACGGAGCTGAGCACGTGCGGGTCATAACGCCTGCCGTCAGGCTTCTGCAATGTACATGTTGCCGCACGTGTAAATGAGGTCAGACTGCATGCATGAAGCATGAGCAATCACCGATCGGCTGTGAAGCCTGACTTATATGCAGAACGTGAATATAGAGACCAGTTTAGTTGTAGCTTCCAGGGGCCTGGATTGCTTAAAGGTCTCTTGCAACAGAGGAGTCTTTTTCCCCTCGAATTCAATGGGAAGTTGGGAAGCGAATCGAACTAGTTCTAGTGAAATTCTTGCGGATTACGGAAAATAGAAGAGATAATTATGTTACGTAGAAAAATGAAGCGTTCTAATTGATCCACGTGCACGTCTGAAGAACTTGACCTCGTCGTCAAATTTCAATATCCCCTCATGTGGATACTTGTATGTTCTAATATATTCCTTGAACTTGTGGATACTTTGATGAAGACTAGTTTGATGCTAATAACAGAGATCCTAGAGCAGCAAATGTGTTTGTCTAGTAGGATGTGGTTAAATAATAATGTCTTCTCTAAGCTCAATCATACATATGCCTTTCACTTGAGAACATTTGCACCCTATATTATGGAATGGAGAGTGTGTCAGATCAGTAATTCAGTACTACTCTTTCGGTCCTAAATTATCTAAATTATAAGTTATTCCGAAAATCTTGAAGAGTCAAAGTTTTTCAAGTTTAACTAAATTTATATAATAATGTAATAATATTTTCATAGTATTAGACAAGTGGGTCCCACGTGTCAGTGGGAGGATCCCCGCGCCAACGTGAATGTCAACGCCACGTGGACGGTCAAAAACCACCTGAATCGTGCGGAAGGGGTCTTTATTGTTTGGTTTTTGCAAGTTCGGGTGCCTGGACTAGACGGTTTTGGAGTTGGGGGCTAAAATTAGACGAGCGTGATAGTTGATGGGCCAAAAATGGACTTAATCCTTCAAATTATAAGACATTTTAGATTTTAGATACAAAACTTTTGCTATGCATTAAAATATACACTATGCTTACATACTTACAGTAAAATTAATGTTTGGGTATTGGTTGCCACTGCCAAGCAGCTTGCTTTGCAACACGCGCCAGCATCCACAACCAACCGTAACTAAGCTCAAACAAACAGACTGAAAGTATCTAGATATGTCAAAATATGTTGTAATTTGGAACGGAGAGAGAGAATAGTAAGTTTGTGCTCTGTTGTTTTCTCTACAGTTAAAAATGAGTAGAAGTATTTCCGCAAAAAAAAAAGTAAAAATAATCACTATACTGCCAAGTGCCAAGGTTCTGCACGAACTAAGCTCAATTTGTTGTTAAAAAACTGCAACTGCCCGACTGTTATAAAGCCGACGAAAGCCGGGAGATCTCCCCATCCTGTCTTTCTTCAATCAATCACCTCCGTCCGTTACCTCGACCACCAGCGTCTTCAATCAACGCCATGCAGCCGAGCGGCCGTGAGATGGCCGGCGGCGAGGGCGGGGGCGGGCCGCAGCAGCAGGCCGACGACTTCTTCGACCAGATGCTGTCGACGCTGCCCTCCGCGTGGGCTGACCTGGGCGCCGGTGGCAAGTCGCCGTGGGAACTCACCGCGGGCGCGGCCGAGGACCCCGCCGCGCAGAGCCACTTCGGCGACGTGCTCGCGTCCCGCCTCCGGCAGCATCAGATCGGCGGCGGCGGGGACATCAAGTCCTCCGCCTCCCCGGTCATGCTGCAGCTCAGCGACCTGCACCGCCACGGCGGCCTCGGGGGCGAGGACAGCGGGGGCAGCGGGTTCTCCCCGCTGCCGCTCTTCACGGACCGGTCGTCCGCGCCGGCGCGGGAGGAGATGGAGGGTGGCTTCAAGTCGCCCAACTCCGCCGTAAGAATTGCCGTCTTGCTTCTCCTCACGTCGGTCGATCTTTCCTTAACCTTTCTGAATTCTGACTATATGTCGTCGTGTGCAGGGAGGTGATCACTCCTTGTTCAACGGGTTCGGGATGCATGGCGCAGCCGCCGTGCAGCCACAATTTGGCCAGGTAAGATCACTACTCGCCATCTAGTCTAGCTATATGCCAAATGGCAAGAACAACCCTTGTTTAATTCCATGTATCTGTTGCGTCGCCGCAGAGTGGATCAATGTCGCCGCAGAGCCTGGGAGGACCTGCGGCGAGCGGCGGCGCACCCCCAGCTGGCGGGGCAGCTTCATCGGCCGGCGGCGGGGCGGCACCCCCGCGGCAGCAGCGGCAGCGGGCGAGGAGAGGGCAGGCCACTGACCCCCACAGCATAGCGGAACGTGTATGCCACATTATTGCCACCTTCTCCTTTCTTCTTGTCTAAAAAAAGCTGTGAATTGCGACACATAATTTTTGCAATCCATTTCGCATGCATGCAGCTTCGAAGGGAGAGGATCGCGGAGCGGATGAAGTCGCTTCAGGAGCTGGTCCCGAACAGCAACAAGGTCGGCCGGCCCCACTCTAGCTCCTCAATTTCTCCTCTGTCGCGTCGTCGTCTTGCTGCTACGCCTTTACCTCTCGTCGTTTCGCTCTCCGTCTCGATCCGGCGGGCCGCGGAAAGCGCGAATCTTTCCCGACCCACGCGGCCACGCGCGCGTGCGGCGGTTTCCCGTTTACACCACCGCAAAAACGAGCCAGCACTGCTCGATCCTGACTTGTCGGGCTCATGCGATGATGTGATCGATGTGCCGGATATATATATACTGCAATGCCTGAAACTTTGAGTTCATGCATGTTCATCGATTGATTGAGTTTGGACACACACTTGACTAGAGTGCTAGTAGGTCTTACTTTGCACCACCGGTTGCAGTGCGTTGGTGGTGCTGTGCACAGTGCACTACTGTAGAAAATAATAGTGGTATAGTAACTTTATGTTGATTTAAATTGCCACCAAATGGGTATGAGGCCGGCTGGCGAATTTCCATGCCTAGTTTCGCTCAATTTATCCCCGAATTTCGGAAGGTGTGATCAATGGGCAATGGCAGCATGCCGATCGATCGATATGGTGACACGCCTAGTTTGTTTGTCACCATGCACTCACCAGATCGATCGAATTGCCAAGTTTGACGTTGTTCGTTATTACTGATCGGCTCTTTTTGACGCTGAAATGACGATCGACGTGGGGTTGTGGTTTTGCAGACGGACAAGGCGTCGATGCTGGACGAGATCATCGACTACGTCAAGTTCTTGCAGCTCCAAGTCAAGGTGATATATATATGCTACTACTTCTGAATGCAGTTATTCGAACATTATTGTTGTGCTGACAAGTGGCAGTTCAGCCACCTGTCTTTTGATCCCGACTAGCCGCATGCAGTGGCAGTGCTGATGATCGAGTGCGCGCTGACTTTGTGCATTGCAGGTTCTGAGCATGAGCCGGCTGGGCGGAGCCGCGGGCATGGCGCCTCTGGTTGCAAGAATGGCTTCATCAGAGGTAATTAACCAACCAGCCAGCAACAGCATGTGACACTCTCGGTCACTCACCAGCATAATAACAGATTACAAATTAATTAAATGTGTTAGCAATTAAGAGCATATATAGGGCTCGGTAGCTAATAATTAATCTGTCAGTGTAGTGTCTGAATAATTCTGAGAAGCATATCCATATACATGCATGATCACGCGCAGGGCAACGGCAATGGAGGCGGCGGCGGCAACAACAGCGATGTAAAAGGCAGCGGCGGCGGTGCTAGTGCTGCCACCAAGAGCGGCAACAGCGAGAACGGCAACGGCGGCGCGGCGCGGGCGACGGAGCATCAGGTGGCGAAGATGATGGAGGAGGACATGGGCACGGCCATGCAGTACCTGCAGGGCAAGGGCCTGTGCCTCATGCCCATCTCCCTGGCGTCCGCCATCTCCTCCGCCACCTCGTCCGCGTCGCTCCTCTCCCGCCCACCCGCCCTCGCTCGCCACGCCGCCGCAGCTGGCGGCCAGATGCACGACGCCAACGGTGGCGCTGCTGCCGCGGCGGCGGCGGCGGCGGCGGCGACGTCGCCCGCGTCGGCTAGCAGTGCCGGAGGAGGAGGAGAGTAGGCGACGACGTACCCACGATCCGCCAGGGACGGCGCGCGGCGGGAAGCACTGAGGAGGCGACAACTGTATGTATCAAAGAGGGCGTGTATCTAAAAAAATCATGGAGAGTGACGTAGGCAGCATCATCCTGCGCCGTGCTATTGTATCATAGTTACTCGTACATTCGTTTTAATTTTCTCCATGTTTCTGTTGAGAAAGGAACTCATATTGTTGTATACACTACACACCACACACGCGCAACGTGTCCTTTTGAGGCTTTGACCTTTACGACTTAATTGTTCGTGCACCCTAGCTGCTACATAATGTGCGCAACACGTACAGTGACTGACACCAGATCATCGACCATGTGCTGAGAGGACGACATCGTATCATTCCTCTGAAGACGTATAATAATACGCAGCGTTAATGATTGATGAGGTGCCGCGGTGATTACGCTGACCAACAATGATGATGAAGCGATGTGCAGGCTACTAATAATAAGGTTAGTCAGGTCGTGCGTGCAGTGCCACCGTCGTGGCGATGGTTGACTGGAGAAACCGAAACAAAATGTGAAGTGGGCGTGCGGTGACTCGGTGAGCATGGTTGTTATCAGCCGGCCGGCCGGCCTGAATATCGATTCGCATGCAGGCGAGGTGCGCACGTAAGTACGTTTGTCAAGTACTGTACGTGTAGTTCATGGCCTCTCCTAGCGTGCTTAAAAATTGGGAGTACGTGTCAGCTACTCAGCTCGATCAAGATGGTCAATTGCACCTGTTTTGTATTGGCCACACACACAGCAGGCTAGACTGGCCACTGACTCCGTTCTCGGCTTGAGTCGCTGGATGGTCTGCTGCAACACAACAACAATCGCATCTCCGCGATCCTGTGCTGTCCAACCGAAGCCGTGTATCACTACGAAGAACTGCAAAATCTCGTCAGCCTCTGCCAGCCAGACAGCCTGCCTTCTGGCTTCTGGAAGAAAAAAAAGGAGCTGGCAGGCCTCGTCTTCTCAGAGCCCAGGCGCCGTGAACCCATCAAATTCAAGTCACATGCGCTGACTTCGCTTGCACCGTGACCCGGCCCGGTCCGGCCCACCAATCCCCGCAACAACGTCGGTTCCAGAATACGACTCCGCGTCCAGCCCGCACCGCGATCCGCCAATCTCGATTTGGTTCCCCTTTCAGGCTCAGGGCCCTCTCCTCCTCCTCCTCCCCTCCCCTCCCCATCGACTTCCGTCCGACCTCGCACGCCTTCCTCTTTCCCCCGATCCGGACAGCAGCCTCGCCGGAACCCTAACCCTAGCTCGCCATGGCCGGCTCCGCGCAGCCCGCCTCTGGCGCCTCCAGGGCCGTCGTGCTCCGCCTCGACGACCTGGCGCTGCCCCCCCGGTACCTCACCGTCGCGTCCCACCTCCCCGTCTCCGACCTCCTGGGCTCCCTCCCGCTGCCCCCCTCCTCCTCGTACTACCTCACCACCGACGGCCGCCCGCTGCCGGCCTCCTCCCCGGTGTCGGCGCTCCCGCCGTCCGCCTCCGTCCAGCTCCGCCTCCGCGCGCTCCGGGGCGGGGGCGGCGACGGCGGCGCCACGGGCGCCGAGTCCCGCGACTGCTACCTCTCCATGTACCTCGACAAGAAGCCCGACAAGGCGGACCCCAACGAGGCCCGTCTCTCGCGCTTCACCTGCTGCGCGCTCTCCGGGGAGCCCCTCGCCGCGCCCGCCGTCGCCGACCGCCTCGGCAACCTCTACAACAAGGAGCCACTCGTCGAGGCGCTGCTCCACAAGCGCCTGCCCAAGGCGCTGTCCCACGTTGTCCGGGGGCTACGCGACATGATCCCCATCCACCTGCACCCCAGGCCCGGCGCCGAGGATGCCGGGGAGGAAGTCCGGTTCCAGTGTCCCATCGCCGGTCTCGAGTTCAACGGGAAGTACCAGTTCCTCGCGCTCCGTGGGTGTGGCCACGTGCTCAGCGTCAAGGCGCTCAAGGAGGTCAAGACGTCCTCGTGCTTGGTCTGCCACAAGGAGTTTGAGGAGGCCGACAAGATGCCCATCAATGGGACTGAAGAGGAGGTGTCCGTGCTGAGGAAGAGGATGGATGAGGAGAGGGCGAAGGTGAAGGAGAAGAAGGATAAGAAGGTGGGGAATGGCCTCAGTGGGAATAAGCATGCTGCTACTGTTGTGGCGGCGGCGGCGGCAGGAGCTGACAAGTTGGAGAATGGGAAGAAGGGTGAGGCTGCTTCAGCAAAGCGATTCAAGGCTGCTGACCACGCCCCAGCCCATGCCAATAAGGAAGTGTATGCGTCCATATTCACATCATCCAGGAAGTCGGATTTCAAGGAGACATACTCATGCCGGTCGCTTCCGCTAGGAAGAAATTGATGCCGTTGCCAAGAGCGGTTGTATGGAGGTGATCCTCTTGTACTGATTTGCCTCGCTCATATCATGAAGTATTTATGTTTGATTGGTGACCCTTAGCATAATTTAGCTGTTAGAACATATGAATGATGGGTCATGGGTGGAATTTGCAATAGTTGATCTTGTGTAGCAGCTTGTGTTGGAATAAAGTTCTTACTTGTATGCTCGGCTAATGGTTCCCAAATTTTTTTTTGATAAACGGTGGCCTTCATTGTTGTTGTTGCCACAATACAGTTAATCAAAGTCCATATGTAATCTTTTTATGTATTGCCCACAAAAGATGTAATCCATGAAATTCAGCAGTTAGGATGTGTGGACAGTATGCATTTTTTTGGGCATCAACATTGCTAGTTTTTCTTTCTTTTTCCAAATACCATTTTCTACTAAGTGACATTCAGAGCTATGTCTATGGTGCTGTTTTGGCACACAAACTTTTGTAGGTCATCTAGTTTTGCTGGTGCAGTGATTAACATTGCTAATTGCTGTTGTCTTGTGCTCTAATTTGATATAAGAGTGATGTGGTCCTCGATGTTCCCCATGTCAAGTACCACAAAGTCCATGAGGATGTAAGCATCTCTGACTTTCATCAAGATGTCTTTTGCGAGCCCCCTAGGATGTAGGCACCCCTGATTTTCGTCGAGATGTCCTTTGCGAGCCCCTTGGAGGTAGCGGACCGTCTTGTCGCTTAACTACAAGTACATAGGGGTGTATGCTAGGGGTGAATAAAGAAGGTTGTTGTATGTTACCTTGAACATGGTATTGATATTGGCTCTAAGTATAGACGCCCATTTGGGCCACACGTCGGGGCGTGTCGGACTAGGCTTTGTGCCTAACCAACGGCCCAGGCACGCCTATTGGACCGTTTTGGTGTTGGTTTGGCCCGAAAAGCACACCACATCCAACGGGACGGCCAGGTCGAGGCCTACTAAATGCTGAGATAGAAGGGGGGAGGGAGAGAAAGAGATTATCACGGATCGTTCGACGCTTTTGCAAACTGTCCGCGAGAATATGTTAAAAGTTGAATTTCTTTATAAAGTGTTCCTTACCAACTATTGTGTGTGAATTTGGTTTTTGTTGATGTATCTATTCCCATTCGTTATCCTCTCCCAACCTTGGCAAAATTTACCCCTTTGAAACCTAAAGCCAAAGTTCTTCCCTTCACTAGCCTCACCATAGTTTAAGCATATACATCCATATGTGGTCCATATTCTCTATACCACAATGAGACCTGGGCTACGTGTATGGACTGTGTCCGTTACACAAATCGTAGGGAGCGCACTGGCATAGGGACAAAGAACCATTGTTCCAACTCTGATGAGGTCAACCAAAACCCCTTCTCTCTCTAGTCCTTAAATAGTTCTATCCTTGGGTGAAGTTCGGGGCAAGCTTCATTTCAAGTGGGGAGAACTTGTCACGACCCAACAATCGTTCGAACTAAAAACTTTTCCAAATCTTGATGGTTGCACAAGCCCTCTTGAACCAAGGACCCATCTCATCACCGCCCTGATGGGGCAAGGACTCTAAATTCACTAATCAACCATACCATGTTCCTTAATCAACCTAAGTCAAGCTCTAGTCAACACTTAGTTTACCTTAGGAAGAAACTCCAAGATAGTAACAAACCATCTCCAACTCTCTAAAGGTGCTCATCCACCCCTTGATTAAGGCCGTGTTTGGTTCCGCGTATTGCTGCGATACGACGGACAGAAGCGCAAAATCCCGCCAAACAGGTCGCGGCCAACGCGCGGTGGCCCGTTGAAACCAAACACGAGCCAGCGATTTCCAAAACGCGGCCTCGGAGGCGCGTTTCACAAACGCAGTCGCGCGTTCACAGACTAGGGAAACAAACAGGCCCTAAGACTAAGGATCCTAACATCAAATCATTCTCTAAATCGAATTCCCCAATTCCAGTGATCTCCCGGACCGTCCGATGATCTGACGAGCCGACCGCCAAATCAATTTAACAAAATCAATTTGGATGAGGTGTCCTTCTTCCTTTCTCCTTGGCCCCACATGTTAGTACAAAATGGAATGCATCTAAACTTGATCAGTCCATCTCCACACTCCACTCACTCTCTCACCCACTCACTCATTCCAACTATCCCTCTCTCTTTTCAAGGAATAACAATGATGAACTAGAGATAAAAAGGAAAAGAAGAAGAGAAGGAAGAGAAAGAAAAGAAAAAGAAGAAGATCGAGTAAGTGCTTAGCACCACCATCTCAAGATGAAGGTGGAGATCTCCATCTCCATCTCCATTCTTGGTGAGCTCAAGAAACTCTTCTTTCATTTCTTGAAATAATCCCTTAACATTGACTCTTCATTTCTCTATGCATGGATGCAATATGAAGCCTTGTAGTCGATCCATCATCACAAGTGTAAGCTCAATGACATCTCTCGCTCAATTCTCTCATGAATCTCTTGGATTTCCCTCTAATGGCATTTCTATTTTTTACAAGAAAATTGAGATAAGGCCAAATCCACCTATTTTGCTTGGAAGCAAGGAAGAGCAAGGTTCAATGCATGATCTTGGTGGCCCAAGGTTCACCCAATCTCAAAGATAAGTTGTCATTCTTGTATTCATGGTTTTTCATCTCTTTTCTCATGATTTATTTTAACCCCAAATCACTAGATGCACTTAAGACCTAGAGCTCAAACCCTAGCAATCACAAGCCCAGCACATGATCTAAACAACCCTAGAGACCCCTGCACATGCATGGTAAACATCATCCACAAGATAGCTCACCTCACCCAAAACACCAAGAACAATGAAGAACATTGTTTATGTCGACGTTCTCACAGTCTGCCTGCTAAATCACCAGACCGGCCGTGAGAACATTCACTTAGCACCCACATACAACACTTAGTCTATGAGGTTAATGTCCTTCTGGAGTATCCGACGTACCACGAGAATGTTCTGCGAGAACAGTCCCGCATAGGGAAAAGTTCAAACACTAGCCCAAACATGTTTTATGTCTCTGCGGATTGGCCATAAGAATGTCGAACCATCCACAGAAACACCTGAGAAAAATAACTAAGACCTTGCATGCTTAGACCATTACAAGGAACAATCTAGCGTACAAGCGGACCGATCACTAGAACACTAGAATGTTTTAGCAGAACACTCACAGGGTAAACCAAAAGCACTAGCTTCAGGTTTGATTCCACATACCATTCGATAAAAATACATGAAATTTTTCATGATGAAACTTAACCCTAGGACCTAACCACCCTATCATACACTTAGATAAAAATAAGTACACTACTAATCCAACTTCTAACTTGTCCTTAATCACAAGTGTACCACTTCATCTTCCACTTTCCCCATTTTTTGATGACCTCATCCCCAACTCTTATGTTCTATTGTGTTGTGTTCTACAAGAATATGTGAGGAACATGTAGGAGCAGTCATGATCCTCCTCAATCACCAAGACTTCATGCCAAGGCAGGCACTACTATTATTGTTCACATCGTTCTCTCTTCTAGACTCAATGTGGTAAGCTTACGAGATAAATCCTAATGTTGATCACTTAATTGGCATTCTCACTTTTTGCTCATAATACAATTTTAAAATCAAAATTTGGTTCATTAGCATATCATTTCTTAACAAATGCCATGTTTTTATGCAAATTTACAAGCGCCTAATAATCTCTTGCATCCACCAAATATGTATGTTGGATTAAGCCCACTTAGTATGATTGTATTCGGAGTGTGTCCTTAAGTTGTTTTGTAGATACTTCTGACTTGGTGGCCACTTGAGCAAAGCTAACTTCAAGACGGGCATCCCTAAAGGTTGTCATTACTTTGATTAGTTGTTTGAGAGTAAGAGTGGACCTAGAACCACATAGTAGTTAGGATAATTTTAGTTTCTATCTAATAATATTCTCTATGTTCTTGTATTTATTACATTGCCTGTAAATCATGAATTTTGTAAACTTAATTACTTGTTGTATGGTGAATGAATTATATATGTGATTTTTTAATGATGGGCTTGTGAGCTGTAACTATACTTTTGATCTTCTGTTTGATGGTAGAGGCGTGGATGGCACTCTCCCGGGGATCGTTGTGGTTGATTTGCCTAAAACGAGTAGGTCAAGGGGGTGGTGCTCAGTTTAGGTAAATTAATGTGGCAAACCCCAACAATAACTAGCAAAACAGAGTCCACACAACTTGCACATGGGAGACTATGAGCCTATTTGGCAGAGCTCCACCAACTCAACCGCTGATATGCTCCAAAAATAGTGGATCTGCCACCATATCCATGGGTTCTGTGGAGTACCTCAAGGGGTTCTCCACCAAATCCAAGTTGTGGATTTGAGAAAAACTACCCACCATTGTCATTGTTAATTGAAAAAATGACCGGTTAGTTCTATTTTTTCTTCTCTTTCTTCCATCGATGTGAGTTTCTTCTTCCTCCCATTGCAAGTCTTCTTCACCGCAATCGTCCACCGTGCGCTCAACCGGCCTTCCCTAGCCATCGCGTGGGTGAAAGGTCCTAAATGGCTAGTGGGGGTCAATATCCTAATAAAATTTCTTCAAATAACTAGAACAAAGAGTTAGTAAATAACAAAGCGAAGTTTTTTGCTCTAGCTCTAGTAAAAGATGCAAACCACATATCCAAGCAATTTGTAGTCTATGAGTACTATAACACACAATTGCTATGTCACTAAGCTACTCTAGTTAGCTAGCAAGATAGATACAACTAACAAGATCTAACTATCACTACACAATTTATGAACTATAAAGTAAATACAAAGAGTGATAGGAGTGTTATACTAATGTCGGGCAAGAGATGAAAAATTCACAATATGAAAACCAAGTAATTTAAGGGAGACAACATGACAAGTTGATTTTCTCCCTGAGGTTCACTTGCTTGCCAGCAAGTTACATCCCCATTGTGTCGATCACACACTTAGTGGTTCAGTGGCTAATAGTCAATTATAAGCCTAGCCCATAACCCTGGTGTCACAAGAACCAACCCACAAGTGAGGGTAACTCGATGACACGAGTAATCCACTAGGGTTACTGAAAGGTCCTAGATGGATAGAGGGGGGTGAATAGCATATTAAAAATTCTACAAAGCACTAGAGAAAATGGTTAGATAACAACTAAGAGAAGCTTTTTGCTCTAGCACGATAAGGGGTTGCAAGCCACCTATCCAAGCAATTCTAGTTAATTGAGTATCTATCAATCAATAGCAATAACCTAACATACTCAACTCAAGCTAGCAAGAACAACTAACTAGATAGCTAACTACACAAGATATGTATGAAGGTAAATACAAAGAGGATAGAGGTGATTATACCGATGCCTTGCGATATGAAGATATCAATGTGAAGAACCAATCACAATAAGAATACCAAGAGAGGCCGGGAGACAAAGTTGACACAAGATTTTCTCTTGAGGTTCACTCGGTTGCCACCAAGCTAGTCCCCGTTGTGTCGACCACTCACTTGGTGATTCAGTGGCTAATAGGCAATCAATAGCCTAGCCCACTACTCGGGCGCCACAAGAATTGACCCAAAAATGAGGGTAACTCAATGACACGAAAAATCCACTAGAGTTACCCTTTGGCGCTCCGCCAAGGTGGGTACAAGCCCTCTCACAATCGTCGAAGCCGGCCGCGAACAATCACCAACTCGTGTCGAAGCTTCCTCAACCGCCCAAACCGTCTAGGTGTTGGCAAACACCAAGAATAACAAGAAATCCCGAGGCGATGACGATGACCATGTGTCACTAAGATGCAATGCAATGATCAAAGCACTTGGTTCACTCAAACTCTCATGAATACGCAATTTTATCAAAGAGAGATGAGTGGGGGGCTATCTCAAGCAAGCACAAAAAGTGAGAATGAATGGGAGGTGCAAGAGTGAGCCCCTTGGGCCGGCCAAAACATATATATAGAAACCCACCAAGAACTAGACGTTTTACCCCTCAAACTGAGTTGTCTGCGTAGCTCCGGACGCTATGAGTGCAGGGGTCCGGACCATAGCCTGCGCGTCCGGACCCTTAACCAGTTTGAATATAGTCGTTCGCGCTTTGCACGTCCGGACGCTCGCAACGGTCGAGCTCCGGACCAAAGTCGTTTGTGTCCGGACCCTTCACAGAAGCAGTCCAGAGAGCTCCCAAGCTCCGGACGCGCGTCCAAAGCCAAGCCTTCGGACCAAAACCACCATCCGGACTCATCACCGATAAACAACAGAGAGCTCTGAGACTCCGGATGCTTGTCCGGAGCTCACCTCCAAACTATTAACCCTGTCCGGACACACTGTTCAAGGTACTGTGTAGCAAGGGTATGCTTTCGGACACGTAGCGATCTGTCCGGACCAAACAACCCTAGCGCCCGGACCACTTTCTTGTGCCAAACCGAGCTCCAACTTCCACACCAAGTTCATGGGTGCTAACACTAAGTGTTCCACCACTTGCGCTCATGTGTTAGCTTTTACTTCATATTTTATGGGATTTAATTTCATTTGTTACCACTTAGGTTCATTTTATATATGCAATGCAAATGACCTAGTGGCACATGATAACGCAATCAACACGGATTTTCTCTTCTTGATAGTACGACTATCTATCCTAAACGTGATCACACTCTCTATAGTGTGTTGATCACTGTTGGCACAAAATATGATCCACTTTTATATAACTAGAATGATGCCACCAAACTCAGGATCAAGGATAAACAAACACAACATGGACATATTTTATCAAATAACCAGTTCCACATGTCCATGAGTGTTTGAGTGCAGGAATGAAGAAATGGAGCAAAGGAGAGCCAATGGGACCCACATAGGGGGTCGCCCGACCACCCTATGGGCCCACCAGCTCTCCCCTCTCAGCCATGATCCAAAAGAGGCACTCTAGAGTGAAATCCAACCATTGGATCACTCTGTGTTTCCTCTCAATGGCTCACAAGAATAGCACATGGATCTATGGGCCCACAACACAAGGAGATAAACGTGACAAACCACCTCAGAACCAACCATCAATATCAATGACAAGTGGGACCAACATCTGGGAGGACGAAGTGGGCTAGAGACCCCAAGGGGGGGGGTCGGCCGACCACCCCCTGGGCCCACCTAGCTCCCACTTGGTCCCTGACCAGTGGGGCCACTTCTAGAGGCCAGAGGAGGGCCCACTAACCATGGGGGGGGGGTCGGCCGACCGCCCCCTAGGTCGGTTTGGCCCCTGCCAACCGCCATACCACTCTACACATGGTGGAAATCACCACCATCCATCCAAGGACGGTTCAAGGTCGGTTGGATCCAAGGGTGGAGGATTGAAGCCCCCTAGATCGCTGACGTGGCGCGGGAGTAGCCCCTACTCCACCTCCCACTATAAATAGAGGCTCATACCCCCCTCTCTACACATGGTGAAGAAGCCTACAAGCTCTATTCCTTAGATTGTTCTAGTAGTTAGTCTAGAGTGGGAGTTAGAGTTGAGTCGAGCTGTGCTCGGGATTTCCGGAGTTGTCTTCTGGAAAGTCTGGTATAGTTCTTGTATCTTTCCTTCTTTGTAAGACTTTATCTTATTCAATATATATCTTTCTCTCTACTTTACTTAGTATTTACTTTGAGCATTACTATACTAGATATAGTCTTGCTATATGCTTTTGCTCTTTAATAGCCTTTACATCAATAGTCCGTGATCCTTGTGGCCTTTCCCGTATGCGATCATTGCCTGTCATAGGGTGCTTTGATTATAGATCATAGTCAAAGTAGTAAGTTGTGTGTAAGCGTGGTGCTTATACATCATCTTATCCTTGGTTACCGCTTATTGCACGGATTGTTTGTGGTAGCTAGCAAGAGGTGACAGTCGTGTCTAGTCTTTGTATTCCACCACGTGTTTTTAGGCAAGTTCTTAAAAGGTAAGGCCCCCATAAGAAGAGGGCGCGGTCCGGTAGGAGTTTTGTCCTCCTACTGATCTATCCCCTCGCCTAGCATACTTGTATTGAGGAGACAAACTATAGTGTTTAGACTAGTTAATTGGCTAAGTATATTGAAGTAGAGTGAAGTACATCGGAGTCCCTATACTCTCTCGTTGTCCTCCCACCTAGCTATTCTATCTAGTCCGTTCTAAGTATCATTTACCTTGGCTTATTCATTCATCAACCCTTCTTATCACATATATCGTTTACCCCCTATACTAGTTGGTACTAAGTTGAGGTGCTCTCTAGGATCTCTATCCAATTATCATTTCTAGCCCAGTTTTCCCTTGGGAAAATATAAATTACGATACCTTGGAATATTCCTAGGTGAAGTGCTACAACGGTATAATCTGTGCGTTTGCGGATTTATCCAATAGTCATAAGAAATACCAACAATCACCAACCCAAAATGGCTCCTATATTATACCTTTGCCTTGAGCCTATTTTTGTTTTTCTCTTTCCTCTTTTCATCCATGGAGCACTTCATTTATCATTCATCATGATCATCCATGAAACTCCATCTCATGTGTTAGATCACCCTAGCTTGATCACACACTTAGCAACAGGGTTAGTCCATATGTTTCATCAATTAACCGAAACCAAACTTGGGCTTTCAGTTACCCATAAACTCAATGACACGAGCAATCCATGTTTTACACCTTTACGATACTTATATCCATGTTTTACACATTGAAGATACATTTTCTCCATTCTTTACACATTGAGGATGCATTTTATCCATGTTTAAACATTTTTAAGATGTTCTTCATAATCGTCATTGCCGACCAGCCACGTCTCTATTCGTTTTTTTCAGAGATAGTCATGTCTCTGACTTCTCCTTACACATGCACGTGCTCCAGTGCTCTGCGCTATGGGTGGTCGGCAGTGGACGCTTGTTTTCCTACACATGCATGGACCCTAGTGCTTTGCGTTCTAGACTGCGATCTAGTCGGGTTGTAGGCTCAATGACAGACTAACGACTCAGATGTTGCTCTTAATCACAACCGCCTTACCGACTAACCCTGTATTCATTCGTGTTTTCTAGAGACATCCCTGTTTGTGACTTCTCCCTACACGTGCACAGGCTCTAGCGCTATGCGTTATGGGTGGTCGGTAGTGGCTCCTTGGTGACGCTTGTTTTCCTATATGTGCATGGGCTCCAGTACTCTGTGTTCTGGACTGCAGGCTAGTCGGGGCTGAGGCTCAATGACAGTCTAACGGCTCGGACGCTGTTTATCTTCAGCAAACATCAATGTTGCAAACGAACATGATGTCACCTATGCTTATTCATGATTGCTGAATTTTTGTTCGGAGTTCATATGTACATCATGTACTAGCTATTTTGTGTATTTGTATTCCAGGTACTAAGTTTGGTCACCAAGCTTATTATTGATGCTCGAAAGCTAGGTCAGATGATATCATAAACCGCTTGAAAGGTCCTAAGTGATGGCTAGAAGGGGGTGAATAGCCTAAATCAACAACTAAAAACAAACTCAACAACAAGTTAGATAGTAATGAAGCGAAGCTTGACTTGCACTAGCCTACTGGGGGATGCAAAGCCACCTAACCACAATTTCTATCCTAATAAGCTCTAGGATCACACAACGCCTACTCAATTCTAGTAGCCCTCTAGGCACAACCTAATATACTAGGACAAGAATGAATAAGGTAATGCAAAGATGAGAAGGGAGATTATACCACCGGGGAGTTGTAGGGGATGAACCAATCAAGTGAATACCAATGAGATCACACAATCACACGAGACAATGGTCGACACTTGATTTTCTTCCGAGGTTCACTAGTTTGCCAACTAGCTAGTCCCCGCTGTGGCAAGACACTCACTTGGAGGTTGACGCGCTAATTGGCATCACACGCCAAACCCGTCACCGGGTGCCACACAACCAACACAAGATGAGGCTATTAAACCGCCACGAGCAATCCACTAGAGTTACCTTTGCGATCTCCCGCAGGGAAGGCACAAGAACCCCTCACAATCAACTTGTAGTCGACGAAGCACGATCACCAACCTTCTCGATCTACCACCGCTGCTCCAAACCGTCTAGGTGATGGCAATCACCAAGAGTAACAAGAAATCTGTAGCGAGAACACCTCCCAAGTGCCACTAGATGCAAGCTATATGCGAAATGCACTTGGATCACTCAATCTCTTTTGGGTTTTCACTAACCAAGCATGGAGATGAGTGGGAGGAAGTTTGCTCAGCTCAAAGGAGTCTCAAGATGTTCAAATGTGCGAGAGAGCACTCCCCAAGCCGGCCAACACATATTTATAGACCCTCTCAAAGTCCACTAGCCGTTGGGCTGATGCGCGGGAGACGAATGCTCTGTCGCCAACGTCTGGCGCTCGATCCTCCAGCGTCCGGCACCTGTCTTCAAACTGCTCGCTTGTAGAGCTCTCTGGAAGCCCGACGGACGCTCCGTTGTTTCGCATCGGACGCTGCGCCTCAGCGTCCGACGCAAACTCGTTGCTCTCGGGTTTCTGGAAAATTCCCAGAGAATATTTTCGGATGCTCCGTCGATCCGACGGACGTTGCGCCTCAACGTCCGACACGCTTTGAGTTTTCTTCTGGAGCTTCTTTGTGGCTGACGGACGCACTGAGTCAAAGTCCTCGGCGTCCGACGCCATTGTCCGCCGCATTGGACAACGTCCGACGCCTAATTCTGCAGCGTTCGACGCCTCTTCTGAGTTGCTGCTTCTTCCACCTTTGCTCCAAGTTGTCAAGCACTAAGTATCCACTTTGGTGAGCTTGTCTTGGCATGTTTCACTTATCACTTAAGCATGGTGTATGTCACTAGGTCCTAAATGCACATGCAATATAGATAACACCTAGTGGCACTTGACAAACCGCACTCACTTTTGAATTTCCCCTCTTAATAGTACAGTTGTCTAACCTAAATATGATCACACCCACTTGGTGTCTTGATCACCAAAAGAAAAGCCCTAGCATATACCTTTGCCTTGTTTAGCTTAGGGTCTTTCCACTTTCCTTCTTCTCCAAGTGTGAGCTCTAGGTCACCACCACCTTTGCTTGCTCCATCACTTGTCATTATCTTCAATGAGTGTACTAGACCTACTCAAACACCTTAGAGCTAGGTTAGTACCTTAGGTTTCATCAATTATCCAAAACACTAGAGATCTTTCACCGCTACTATCACAGCATGCCTAAGCAAAGGCTTTGTTGCCTACCAATGCTCATCAACTAAGCTAGGGACTGGCTACATTGTCGATAACTACTCGCCAGCTAAGTTAGGGACTAGCTTCATCACTAACCACTGCCCACCAACTAAGCTGGGACTGGCCTCATTGTCGACCAAAGCTCGCCAGCTAAGCTGGGGACTGGCTTCATCGCCGACCACTACCCGTCAGCTAAGCCGGGGAATGTCGTCATCGCCGACCAGTGCCCACTAGCTAAGCTCGGGGTTAGCCTCATCATCGACCAATACTCACCTGCTAAGTTGAGGACTCGCTTCATCGTCGACCAATGCCCGTCGATTGAGCTGGTGTACCATCAAGTTGCTCCATGCAGGTTGGATCGGGGTGCTGATTCTGGGCTGCATGTTGGAAGCCTTGATAAGTATACTACACTCAGGATTTCGTGGTGATTTAGACTCATTTTCTTTGACCTTGCTACAAGATACATTCTTCATCTTCCAGCAGTCTCAGAGACTAAGTGGGTACACTCCACCTTGTGGTGAATGTGTAGTTGATATTGCAAAGTTACGCCTCCATGTCTCTAAGTACCCAAATGTTTTATGGCTACTCCTCGAAAGAAGTCTAAGTGGGTAAACTTCACCCGGGACGAAGGGTTTTCAAAACTTAAACTTGAGCCCCTTACGTCCTTCGAGAAAGATATGCTGATTGAGTCCGAGTACACCTGGTCAGCTATACTGTTCTACTACGTTTACCGCTGCTCAGCACCGGCCTCGCTGTACCGTGTTTCGTCCGCTTGCTCGGACAAGCTCAAGATGGTGTTGCTTAAGCCGGGGCAAAATTAACCAAAACTGAACCAAAATAACTGAATCTGAAACTGAAAGAACCAAAACCAAAAAATTTGGTTCCTTATTCGGTTCCTGATATTGGAGAACCGAAATAATTGAAGAAAATTCGGTTCCTACTCTCGGTTAACCGAATTAGATGAATTATACTTCACTTACTTGTATTTTATTTGAATTATGTTTGTTTTATGTATGGTGTTTCATATTTAAACTACTCTATATTTGTGTTACTATATTGCCAATGTTCCTTAATGAATTATCATTATTAAAAATAGATATAGTGTTGCATAAATATGCTTTAGAATATATGTATTTATTCTTGTTTTGTACTTTTCTGAAAACTTCGGTTAGTTTGGTTAGAACCGCTGAACCAAAATAACTGAGAACCGAAATGGTCGGTTCCGAGAAATTTTGGGAACTGATCGGTTCCTATTTTTTAGGAACCGAATTTCTTCAAAAACTGAAGAACCAAACCGAAACTGAACCGAGAACCGAATGCCCAGGCTAAGCATTGCTAGATGAATACAAGACGCTTGGGGACTATGGGGGTATGACCCCAGGTACCCACGACGTACTACATGGGCCACACCATCCAGGATAGCCTAGCCCAGAAGATAGGCATGTGGTGCTCGACACAGCTTGGCGTGCACCACAAGGCTATAAGAAGATAGTACTAAATAGGATATTCTACTTGTAACCCTACCCCTTTAGATTATATAAGGAGGGGTAAGAATCCCCTAGTGGATAGATCATCTAAGACCTCAAATGGCATATCTTAGGATATCTTATCACATATCAATACAATCTATAACACATGATGTAGAGTTTTACGAACCTATCAAAATCTAGTGTATTGATGCTTGTATTACCATCTAGTTCGAATTACGCATACCTCCACTAATTCATCTACCACTGTGGACATACCCCTTGGTGGACTGCTAGCGATATTTCATCGACATACTTACATTACGATTTCATAACTAGCATGCATGTAACACCCCGGGTGTTAATCTCTTAATTAAAATTTGATCATGTCATCATATGCATTAAGCATCATTCATTTGTTTGAAAACCTGGATATGCATTGAACTAAAATGAGTTTACTTATTTGTGTTTGATCAATTGTTTGTATGCAGGTCACCTTTTTCAAATTCTCAAATTAAAATTTGTTTTCCAAACCCTTTTCCCAGAGGGGGGTGGATTAAACCCTAAATACGATTTTCAAAATCTATAAAGTTTTTGCTTGTGGTTGTTTAAGCAAAGTTGTAGATCTCTAAGTTTTGAACATATTTCGTGTTCAAAGTTTTTCTTGAAAACCCCTGGAAGCTTGTGCATTTTTGCAAATCAGCCGCAGGGTCAGTTTTGTCCTTACGCCGAGCAGCTGCATGGCGGGGTCGATCTCGACGTCGCTCCTGGCCGACACTTGTCACCAGTCACGCAATGCCTGTCCATGGACTCCCGTCTTGTCGTGGGTACGTGGCGATCTCACGGAACCCATTGTCGTCTTTAAAAGCGGGACGCCGTCCACTCTGCTTTCCTTTCCACGCCACTGCTCCACACTTCGTTTCGCTCTGCTCCGTTCTGTTCCGCTGAGCACTCCACCTTCACCATTGACGAACTCGTCCGAGCTCGTTAGCGGCCGCCAATCACTCAATCTTTTGTCATTGCCTTCGCCTTGACCTTGCGCATCTTCGGGGTAAGTTGGTTAAAGTCGTTGAGCCCGCTTTCGTCCAGCGCGGATCTGTCTTCCTCAGCTCCGACGCAACCGCCGCTGCTCTGGTCCATCTTTGGCTGGGCTGCGCAGGAGCCGCATTGTCTTTTTGTCTTGGGTTTCTTGTTCCTTGTTCATCTCTGAGTCTTGCCTGGTTCTCCGTTTTGCAAATGGTGGACCATAGCTCCGGGAACATCTTCGTGCCGCGCGGTTCTTCGTCTCCGCCGGCAGATCTCCATCGACGGTCATCTCTGCTTCATCTCCGGCCACACTTGCTAACGCTCCGTGACCAGGGTGAGCTCTTCGACCTCTTCGCTGTACTCGTTTATCCTTGTATCGGGACTTCGAGCTCTGTCCTCGAGCGCCGCCGCTGTTCTTGTTCGGCGCGGCAGTGTGTTCGTCGCCTTGTCGTTGTAGTTGATCTTTTCAAGATCCAAGTCTCGCGCTAGTTTCGCCTAGCCGTCCTGAGTCAGTCTCGAGGGGTAGTTGCCCTCGAGCGCGTGCGTGTTCTCTTCGGCGCGTGTCGAGCAGTTGCTCCGTCGACCGCCAGGCTGTCGTCGAGGGGGTTGCTCTTAGCTCTGTGTTCGTTTGGCTTGCGCTTCGCGTTGTTTGGGGGTCGCTTAGCTTGCTAGAGTTTTTGGTTGTTTCGATCGAGGGTCGATCGAGGTCAGATCGAGGCCTAGTGTCTCTGCTCAAGGCCTAGCTCCTTCGATCGAGGCCTGTGTCCGTCGGCATGTGTGTGCGGTTGAGCTCAGTTCACCGCCATGGTCGTCGACGAGGTTGGTTGTGTAGGTTTTAGCCTCGTTTCTGTGGGCGTTTTGCTCGCGGTTGTCTTCTGAGTCGTGATCGAGGCTTAGCTTCTCTGATCGAGTGTCGATCGAGGCCTAGTGTCTCTGCTCGAGGCCTAGCCTCTTGGTCGAGGGTCGGTCGAGGCTGAGCGTCTCTGTTCGAGGCCCAGTTTCGTCGATCGAGGCCTCGTTTCTTTCGATCGAGGTCTGTCTTCGTCGATCGAGGTCCAGTTTCTTCGATCGAGGGCTGTGTTCGATGGTGTGCGATCGGTCGAGCCCTGTCCGACCGCCAGCACCCTCGATGAGGTGTCTCTGAAGGTTTGTTTGGGTCGTGGTGTACCTCGTTGGGTTCGGCTCAGCAAGCCGAAGCATGTTCGAGGGGTAGCCGTTCGGTTTGGTCATCGATGGCGACTCGCCGCAGTGTTTTGTGGTTCTCGACGCCACCGCTCGAGCCTCTGTGCCGCTGATGGTCGAGTCTCAGCCGTCCGAGGGTCTTGAGCAGAGTTCTCCCTATTTTCCTGTTTTTAGTTCTGTAACAATGCCATGCTTAATTATAAAATGTTTAGAAACCCTAATACCTTTAGGTCTTGAGTGATTTTGGATTATTTGATACATATGGTCATTTGTCTAGTGACAAACACAAGTTGGACATGCTCGATGTAATGTTGTTTGCTCAGTTCCTTTAGGTGTAATCTGTTTTAGTCTTCTCTTAAGAGCATGCTTGTTTGTGTTAAGCATCATGTTTACTATTCAAGCATCATCTAAGACATGTCATTTATCGTGTAGATTGTTCGTTGGTTGGGTTGGATACCTCCAGTGAAGGGGTTTTCTCTCTTGAATCTGAGCCCGAGTTCGTTTATCCCTCCAACCAAGGCAAGCCCCGGTGCATTCAAACATTTCCTTGTATTTAAAATATTTTGCTTTAAATACACTTATGTTTATACTATTGCATTACGGTATTCGATCAAATTCCTACTTGATGCATAGCCTTACCTTGAATTATTTATTCCTGTACCTTGATACTGTTTTAAAAGTACGTTTGTTGCTTTATGATGCTTAGCAATGCTTAGACCGATAGAGTCAGATGATTTCCTGTCATCTGCGAGAATAGGTGTTAACCTGTTTGCTTCGGCAATGGTTCTGTTTTCGAGATGAATAGCGGATTGCTGCGGCAAATGGCTATGTCTTCTTGGTGGAAGTAATAATCTGAGACCGGGCGGACACGGTGTTGGAGAGCCACCGGGTATGGATATCTGGTGAGCGGGTTCTTTCCGCCTGTGTCGATTAGGAACCGTCCGATGATGCATGACTAGGGTTGTGACTTTGGAGTACTTATCACATACTCCGGGAAGCTGGACTCTGGCTATTCTCGCTTGAAGAACGGTTAACCCGCACTGGGAGTGGAGAGATGGCGAGAATAGTGTGTACCCTCCAAGTTAGCGAACTGGATGGAGGTGTACTGTGCTCTCGGGTGGCGGAACCCCGGTCTTGGCAAGAGGATCCAGGAAAAGGTAGTCATATGTGTGCTTTAAGCGGCTGTATATGTCGTGTGATAGGGAAGCCCTAGCTGGGATAAACCGGTTCGAATCGTCGTGTTCCTCGGATATGGAAACATGACCCTGTTTTCTTCTTCGTAGTAATACACTTAAACTGGTTACTTGTTGGATCCCTTCGTGGATGGTTATTACCTTGTTATCGATCATACATCTAGGTCGATACTTGAGTAATCTTATGAATAACATAAATGATTTCAATTCTTTTTTATAAATGCTCATTTATGCAAAATACTTGATTCTTGCAAACCAAACCTTGAATCCTATTACTTGCATACTACTTTGTCCACCAAATATTTTTCTTTATCGGATAAGTCTTGTGGAGTACTCCCGTACTCAGGGTTTGTTAACCCCTGTTGCAGATGAGGATCACAACCCGGTGTGTGTGGCTCCTTGCTGCATGACCGTGGTCAGTGTAGATGAAGATGAAGAATAACCTGTCTTTGCTTGACTCTTGGGCAAGAGTAACTCGGTTCTCTGTTCTTTCGCTATCAGCAGCTTGATGTATCTTTATCGTATGACACTAAGTTATGTTTCAAAACTTATGGTTTGTAATATGACTTTAAATTTTTCCGCTACTTTGATGTAATATAAAAATTTCGTATTACTTCTGTCATGATTGTGATAAGGTTGATCCTGTTCGGAAAGAGGTGGATGACCCGCTGCAAAGTGGCGACACCTGATGGGCTGATTAAGATTTGGATCATCTGTTGGGGATTAAGTTGGTTAATCCTGACAAGTGGGCCCTATCTTAAGAGGTTCTGTCACAATGCATAGGTTGGTAAGCTAGATATATGTGCTTTACTTTGATATCTAGAAACCATGCTTATAATGTTGATCTCACAAGGTTTCTAGTGTTTATTTGGTATCTAGCTAACCATAGTGCTAAGTATGAACTTCAAAGTGCAACTACAATAAATATCTTCAAAGGTTTATCCTATATATCTTAGCATCACTTAGTACTGTTGACACTCCCACAATTTCATATTCATGCATGTATGCAAAGCTTAAAACAAAACCATTTGAGCACACATGTAGGGGGGTTATCACTACCAAGATGGATTTTAAGAGGTTTATCTAAATCATAACATAGATCTTAAATGTTGGATAAATGACATAAAGTCCAAAAGAACTTAATTTACATATCTTTGTAGAGTTGTCATTGATTACCAAAAAGAGGGAGATTAAAAGGTCCCTATGTGGTTTTGGTAATTGATGAGTGACAACTTAGGTGGACTAAATGTGTTTTGATGTGAGATACATTGGTGGTCAGCTTGGGGTGATCTCTCTCGCACATTTGAACACCTTAAGACCCTCTAGAGCTGAGCACACTCCCTCCCACTTATCTCCATGCTTGGTTAGTGATAATTCAAAAGCGATTGAGTGATCCAAGTGCATTTTGCATATAGCTTGCATCTAGTGACACTTGGGAGGCCTTTTCTCTGCGGATTTCTTGTTACTCTTGGTGATTGCCATCACCTAGACGGTTTGGAGCAGCGGAGGTGATTCGAGAAGATTGGTGATTGTTCTTCGTCGACACCAAGTGATTTGTAAGGGGTTCTTGTACCTTCTTCATGGGAGATCGCAAAGGCAACTCTAGTGGATTGCGTGTGGCTTGCGTGAGCCTCATCTTGTGTTGGTTGTGCAACACCCGGTGACGGGTTTGGCGTGTGATGCCAATTAGCTCGTGAACCTCCAAGTGAGTGACTCGCCACAACGAGGACTAGCTAGTTGGCAAACTAGTGAACCTCGATAAAAGAATCGAGTGTCTCCTTGTCTCATTCTTGAATTGTTTGGATTCATTGGTTATCTCTATTGATTGGTTCAATCCTCTACAAGGCGGTATAACAATACTTACCCTCTCTTGTTTTACTTTCTTCATTCTTGCAAGTAGACCTAGTAGGCTTGTTCTAGCTCTTAGCTTGTGATAGCTAGTTGTTTCTCCTAGTGCTAGTTGGTGTAGCTCTAGTTGGTAGTTCTAGTTTAGTATCTTGTGTAGCTCTTGTGTGACTTAGAACTATTAGGCTAGCAATTGTTGGATAGGAGGCTTCACAACCCCATTAGGCTAGCGCAAAATTCACTTTGCTATCTCTTAGTCTAACACCTTGTCAAGTTGTTGTTGAAGTTTTTATTTTAGGCTATTCACCCCCTTGAGAGTTCCTATGTGATTTTGGTAATTGAGTGACAACTTAGGTGGACTAATATGAGTTTAAGTGATATATATACACAGGAGATTAGTTCACATGTGATTGTGTGATGAAGGAGCTTATTGCACATGAGACATGGCATGGAGTCATGTGATCAAGGTGGAGAAGATCAAGATGAGGCTTGGCTTGATGGACCGGTTGCAAGTGTGAAGGGCAAGCGGGTGATGCTTGGCGCTGATGGACCAACGCAACAGTGAAGAGCAAGTGGGGTCAAGATCGATGAACCAATACGGTCACGTGATGATATGAAGTGGATCATATCATTTGGTGAAAGGTTGGTGCATGTGTTGCATCAACATTAGAGAAGGAGATGAAATGGAATGCGCAAGGCAAAGGTATAACCATAGGACATTTCATTTCACCGGTCATAGGTGTGTAGAGAAGTATATGACTGGGTTTAGGATAGATGACCGTACTATCAAGAGGGGCAAACTTGTTTGCATATCGGTCATCTAGTGCCACTTGAGCGATCTAACATTGCGATGCATTAGGATCGAGTGGCGCGGTGAGAGCAAGTGAAAATCCTTTGAAAATGATTGTGAAAATGCTAACACACATGCACATGGTGATGTACACTTGGTGGTGTTGACACATTTGCAAAGGAGAAGGTGTTGGAGTTGAATTGAATCAACTCGGAGAAGAGAAAAATGTTTTTCGGTATGCTCCTAACACTAGGATGACTCTTGGATTGGAATACTGATTTGATTCATTGTGATATGGATCAAATGTATATGAGGGATGTGTAGACCTCTGAGTTAGCTTTCCAAAAAATCCAAGATCATTGAAATCGGAGTTCGGAGCTAAGAGATACGAATATTTTAGTGCGGACTGCGCAGGTCCGGACGCATGGGGAATGGTCCGGACCGTAGCGTCCGAAGCTCCGAAAACGCTCTTGGGAATGCCCTGTGAGGTCCGAACGCTAACTAGCGTCTAGAGTAAAAACTGCTCTCGGGAGCTCTCTGTGTAGAGTCTGGATGCTTCGTGTAATGGTCCGGACCTCTATTGTTCATAGCGTTCGAAGGTGTTTTTCTGTGTGCTGAAGCGCGCCAACGGCTCGATTCAAACGGGCAAGGGTCCGGACACATGCGCGTTGGTCCGGACCCTTAGTAGAACAGCGTCCGAAGGCGTGTCCGGAGGCGCGCAGAGAGTGGGAAAACGACTAGTTTCTTCCCCTCTCTATAAATAGGAGTGGTGGCCGGCCAAGGCTTGTTGCTGAGCACCCTAGGGCCTTTGTGGCTTGTGTTGGTGTGCTTGGGAGCTCTCTAACTCACATACACTTGATAGTGATTATCCGATTGTGTGAGAGAGCAATTCTAGTGCGTTGCATTGCGAGTTTGCATCGAGTGGCACTAGGTGATCGTCTTGCAAGCCGGTGGTGCTTGTTACTCTTGGAGGTTGCCACCTCCTAGACGGCTTGGTGATCGAGTCTCCGTCGAAGCACACAAGAAGCTTGTGCGTGGCTCCGGAGAAGAGCTTTGTGAGGGGTATTGTGCTCGCCCCGCGGGAGATCGCGAAGAGCAACTCTAGTTGAGCGTGTCATTGAGTTACCCTCACTTGTGGGTAGATTCTTGTGGCTCCCGAGTGAGTGGGCTAGGCTTGTGAACGCCTATTAGCCGCCGAATCACCAAGTGAGTGGTCGACACAACGGGGACTAGCTTGGTGGCGACCAAGTGAACCTCGAGAGAAAAATCATCGTGTCAACCTTGTACATCTTCTCGGTGGTTTGCATTCTCCAAATCACTAGCTTGTATTTACTTATTCATACTTGTGCTAGTATTTAGTTTTTGCTCTTGTAACTAGTTTAGCTTGTGTAGCTTGATTAGTTACCTTCTAGCTTATGTAGTATAGAAGTAGCACTTGAGTGGCTAATTGGCTTGAGTAGCCTTGTTAGTCACATTGCTTAGTTTGTGTAGCTAAGTAAGTTGAGCTCTCTAGTTGACTTGTGTAGTCTTGCTAGAGAGCATTGCTAGTGAGCTTAGGTGCTTTGTGCTTTGCTTACTAGTATGTGTAGGAGCTCCTGGTTTGCTTAGAGTACTAGTTGCTTAGGTTTGTGTGACCTTGCAACCTAGACTTGTTTAGGTGAGCTTCCTAGCTTGGTACCTTAGTAAAACCCAATTAGTATAATTTGCTAGGTGCTAAAGTTATAGTTAGAGGGGTGTAGTCTTGGCTAGACTGATAGTTTTAATTCCGCATTAGATTCGGTTAGCCGGAGCGATTAAGTTTTAGAAAGGACTATTCACCCCCCCTCTAGTCCGCCATTTCGACCCTACACCCCTCTAGCCATCACTTAGGACCTTTCACTTGTGCTTGCCCTATGGGAGATCACGAAGAGTTGCCATATCTTTGTAGAGTTGCCATCAATTATCAAAAATGGGGAGATTGAAAGGTCCTTGTGTGATTTTGGTAATTGAGTGACAACTTAGGTGGACTAATATGTGTTTAATGTGAGACACACAGGTGATTTAGTCCTTATGTACACAAGTGTGAGCAACCAATAACGTCATGGTGGAGAGATGGCTTGTGCATATTGATGGTGCTCAACTTGGTGATGAAGGAGTTTATTGTACATGGTACATGACATGGAGTCATGTGATCAAGGTGGAGAAGATCAAGATGAGGCTTGGCTTGATGGACCGGTTGCAAGTGTGAAGGGCAAGCGAGTGATGCTTGGCGCCGATGGACCAACGCAACGGTGAAGAGCAAGTGAGGTCAAGATCGATGAACCAACACGGTCACGTGATGATATGGAGTGGATCATATCATTTGTGATAGGTTGGTGCGTATGTTGCATCAAAATTGGAGAAGAAAATGAAATAGAATGCACAAGGCAAAGGTATAACTTAGAGCATTTAATTTCACCGGTCATAGAGGTTTAGAGAAGTGTTTGACCGGGTTGAGTTATAGGAAAAGTTGTACTATCAAGAGGGATGCATAGTAGACTAGCTTGATGAGGATAAGAGTGCTCAAGTTACTAGTCTAGAGACGTTTGAGAGACGTCGTGCAAAAATACATACTTAGAAGAGTACTTTGGTGGTTTTCTGCTGAGCCACCGGTACTACTGGTCTCCCACCGGTAGTACCGGTGGAGGACCGGTAGTACCGATCAGCAGTTGGTGGGACTTTCTCGCGTGCGAAGGCATCACCCGTTTGAACTACCGGTAGTACCGGTGTGCCACCGGTAGTAGCAGCAGACTCCCTTTTCGCAACGGTCGGGAAGCTCCAACGGTCGGATTCCTTGGACCGGTAGTACCAGTGAGACACCGGTAGTACCGGTAGTGCGTCGGGAGCTGCGGGAATAAATAGGCCGCCCCTTCCATTAGGGCGGTGGCTACCCCCTTTATTCCACTTCCACATCTGAGAAAAGGGTCCCAAGAGTGTCTCTCTCTTCCTCCTTGCTCCTAGACTTCAATCCATGGTGGATTTGTGAGAGAGAAGTGAGATTAGAGAGAGGAGAGGATCGATCTATGACTTGAGCATTCGATTTCCTCTTCTTGTCGGTTTGCTTTGCATTTGTTGCTCTTGGATTCTTGAAATCCTAGCCGGCTAGGCGTTCTTCGTTCTTGCCCATGATTTGTTCATTTGTGAGGGCAATCGAAGTGTTTGTAATCCCCATCTGTTCTTAGTGAAAACCTTGGGCACTCTTTGTGTGGGCCTCAAGGGAGAGGCAAGGAGGTGAAAGAGACTCCGACCATCGTGGTCACCTCAACAACGAGGAGTAGGAACTCTAGTGTAGAGTTGTCGAACCTCGGTATAAATCGTGAGTCTCGTGTTCTTGATGTTGTGGAGATAGCTTTGACTATCCTTTGCTATTGTGTTCTTCGTGTTCTTCCTCTCTCCCTCAAGTTCATAGGTTGGGAAGCCCCGATCTATAAATTGGAGAGGAAGCAATCCAAGCAAAGCTCAACATCATCACCCTCAACCTCAAGGAGTGTGGAGAAAAGCTCGGATCCGAATTCAAAGCTCATTACGTTGAGATCCCGGAGCTACAACGCTACCACCGGTAGTACTGGTCAGCCACCGGTAGTACCGGTCAACCACCGGTAGTACCGGTCCTACTACCAGTAGTACAGTTCGGTGGTTTGCATTCTCTACTCACTAGCTCATACTTATTATTTCTTACTTGTGCTAGTGTTTAGTGGTTGCTTTAGTAACTAGTATAGCTTGTGTATCTTGCTAGTTACCTTCTTTCTTGTGTAGCATAGAAGTATCTCTTGAGTGGTTGTTTGGCTTGTGTAGCCTTGTTAGTCACATTGCTTAGTTTGTGTAGCTAAGTAAATTGAGTTCTGTAGTTGGCTTGTGTAGTCTTGCTAGAGAGCATTGCTAGTGAGCTTAGGTGCTTTGTGCTTTGCTTACTAGTATGTGTAGGAGCTCCCTTTGTGCTTAGAGTACTAGTTGCTTAGGTTTGTGTGACCTTGCAACCTAGACTTATTTAGGTGAGCTTCCTAGCTTGGCACCTTAGTGAGCCCAATTAGTATACTTTGCTAGGTGCTCAAGTTATAGGTAGAGGGGTGTAGTCTTGGCTAGACCGATAATTTTAATTTCGCATTTGATTCGGTTAGCCGGAGCGATTAAGTTTTAGAAAGGACTATTCACCCCCCCTCTAGTCCGCCATCTCGACCCTACACCCCTCTAGCCATCACTTAGGACCTTTCAGTTGTGCTTGCCCTATGGGAGATCACGAAGAGTAACTATAATTGAGCTACCATCACTTGTGATTGGATTCTTGCAGCGCCCAATTGTTGGGCTAGGTTTGTGAACACCTATTAGTTGTTGAATCACCTAATGTGTGGTCGACACATTGGAGACTAGGTTGGTGGCGACCATTGAACCTCGGGAGAAAAATCATCATGTCAACTTGTCTCTATCTTCTCGGTGGTTTGTATTCTCCATTCACTATCTTGTATTTACTTATTCATACTTGTGTTATTAATTAGTACCGCTCTTGTAACTAGTTTAGTTTGTGTATACTAAGTTACCTCTTAGCTTGTGTAGTATAGAAGTAGCTCTTTGTGAGCTTTGCATTACTAGCTTGTGTAGGAGCTCTCAGTTTGCTTAGAGTATTAGTTATACTTGGTCATAAGGCACGAGGCATGATGGTCCGGCCCATGGCACGCCGTTTTGGCCCGGCCCGGTGGGCGGGCCGTGCCTGGGCCGCCACCTAGGCACATGGCATGGCACGGGCACGCCCCGATCTAAGAGGCGACACGAGAACGGCCCGGTGGTTGTGGTTCCAACGACTAATTCGGTTAAACTAACTTGTTAAAATGATTTGTGATAACTAATAGTTGAGTTGTGACTTGTTAGAAACGATGAATAATCGTGAAAAACTGAAAATGATGAATACTTATAAGAATTTTGAAGTGTTTCTCGCATGATGGGCCATGGGCCGACACGGCACGACGGGCAGCCTGACACGGCAAAATGGCCCACGGGCCGTGCCTTGGGCTAGCAGGAAGGCACGAAGCATGACCAGGCACGGCACGCCAGGCACGACGCCCCGAGGAGGCACGACACGGGTCGACACGACACGTCACGATGGCCATCTATAGTACTAGTTGCTTAGGTTTGTGTGACCTTCCAACCTAGACTTGTTTAGGTTAGCTCTCTAGCCTGACACCTTAGTGAGCATAATTAGTATAATTTGCTAGGCATTAGTATTATAGGTAGAGGGGTGTAGTATTGGCTAGACCAATAGTTTTAATTCCACATTTGTTTCGATTAGCTGGTGTGATAAGTTTTAAAAAGCTAGTCCACCATTTCGACCTTGCAAAGGGGTGATTGGCTTTTAGAGTTAGGACTTAATTATTACTTTAGATTTTAGAAAAGCTTATTCATCCCTCTTCTTGGACATCTTGATCCTTTGAGTGAGGTTGCGATGCCTTGGTGCTCTTGTGACTCATTAGTGTTTTCCCCTCTACCAGCTCATTGATTTCACAACTCCTTCTAGCCACATGAATTAAAAGAAAAATTCTACTTTACTACTACTTTTATATTTTATATCATTGACCACGGTTGAGATTCCACTAGTAGCTATAATAAAACAAAAAAGTTTGTTGTCTATTCCTTTCTATATAAACTCTACACCCTCATGACTCACCTAGTAATAAATATAACATAAAATATTCATTTGGCTGCTACTTTACACCATGCTTTTAAATCTCTAGCTATAGCTGCAACTATAGTCGGAGATAGCAGCTAAGAGAGGACAACACTATGAGATTTAGCTTTTTGCGCTAAGCATTTCTGACCACTAATAGCCGTGATTAGCCAGATATAGCCTCTAAATGAACCTTCATTTAGTTGTAGGCCTTCAACTATGGGATGGGCCCAAAACAAAACCCCAGTCGGCTAGCCCATATAGGCTCCTATCCCCCACCACAGCCCTAAAGTCGACACACCTCTCTCTCTCTCTCTCAAGCTCTTCTCTATAAAAAGAAGTGGCGGCGGCGGTTGCGCTCGGTTTTAGATCTCGAAGACCGTGACTGACCGGAGACGGTGGAGGGAGCTAGCGGTGGGGAAGGGAAGCCGACGGTGGGGAGGGGATTCGACATCGACAACTTGGTGGAGCTGGAAAACCGGCAGAAGGGCAGGATCCGGGCAGCTGGCGACGAGGAGGAGGGGAGTGGCGTCGACCCTACTATAGATCCGCCCCGCCGACAACGGATCTGCCCAAGGGGAGGCGACACCTAGGTCTCGAAGGAGCCAACGATGGGGAAGGGAGTTGCACGGTGAGGAAGCAGCGCACAGGAGGGAGGAAGCTGTCGAGCATACGGGAGAAAGGCGACGGTGATGAAGCGTACGACAAGGAAGCAGGTGCGTGATTTCCAAATTGCGGGCTAGAGCTCGTGATTCCAATCGCAGTTGCGGGGTGGGAATCGAACGCAGATGCCGCTTCTGCGATGTAGGCCGTCGCAGACCATTTGGTGGCCTTTTGCGCTTATTTTGCTTTGAATCGAAGCGAACGCTGAACCAAACAGGGCCTATGAGCGACTCTTTCGTTCTTGACCAAACTCCACCCTATTTTCGCTCGTTGTGGGCTCCATTTGGACTCTTTCTTATTTCCTTTTCTTTTGGGGCTTGGCACTACAAAGTCACTCTTTGCCACTTATGACATATCTTATATGGTGGTTGTACTTTCTCAAACATCGCAGATTTGTCACATAAAGTAAGTTTTTCCATTTCCCTCTCCATAGAGTTCGATGTACATTGTTTTAGATATAGTCTAAACATTCAACGATATTGCTGGTTGATGTAGTTCTTGTTGTGGAACACTTTACCACGAAATGGTTTTTGTTGATCTACATAATGACTAAGGCGCTCGGTAGAATAACATCGCTTTAATGGAACTAAGTGGTTCCATGTGGGTAATTATGATCGTGACGATCATGTTGACGATAAAGTGGTTGAAAGGAGGCGTCAAAGAGAAAACTTACATTTTTGAAATTAGATATGTTTTCTCCATGTAGTAAATTGTTTTCTTATGTTGAGGTATAATGTAGAATACAAATCTTGGAAAACAATTAATGTGCCCCGTCAATAAGATACTAATTAGGAATGTATTAAATGTAGGCGAGGAATTCAATAAATAATGGCATATCACATCTAGCACATCACATACCATGCTTATATGGATACCTGGAAATATCATTATTTCACAAGAAGTGTTATTTTGTTTTGAAATAACTCCACCGTCCATACGCTTTTTGCACATTCAAGACTAGATCTAACTCTGGATTGTCTAACAACGCTTACACAAACAAATTTGGACAAAGCAGAAGGTTCAGGTCGTAAGACCGCTCTAGTCCCTGTTCTTCCTGGTCAGTGGCCGTTACCACTTCCCCCTCTCCTCTCCTCTCTCTCGTGCAGAGGAGAGAGACAGACCCGCCACAGCCCCTCGCCGCCCCGCGCCTCCTCCCCGCCCACAGCTCACGCCGAGCGTCACCTCGTCGCTACCTTCCATTTTTGCCGCACTCCTCCCACACGGCACCTCGCGCACTCGTGGCGGTATAAATAGCCCCTCTTCGCTCCCCAAACCCACCAAACCCTAGCCCGCTTAGCGGCGGCGGTGCTAGAGGTGGAACGAGAGCTTGGCGGAGGCAGCGAGGGTGGCGCTGCTTGCTCGCTCACTGGGTTTCTATCCCGTACCGCGTCGAACGACAGCTGCGCGACGATGAGCAGCCTTGTGGAGCGGCTGCGCGTGCGGTCGGAGAGGCGGCCGCGGTACGCGCTCGACGAGTCCGACGACGACCTCCCGCTGCGCGCTGTGGTCGGAAAGGGGAAAGATCGACAGAACGACGCGCCTGCTGAGCGGATCGAGCGCGAGGACACGGTATGGCTGATCGGGGGTTCGCTTCTTTGTGCTTGTTGTTGAGAATTTTGCTGAGGCTGGGTGGTAGCTAATGCTTTTTTGGGGAATTGGGCCTATTATTGCTAGGATTTGTGCTTCGCATTGAGGGTTGTGTTGCTAGATGTCTAAAACTATTGCAAAACGGGAGGAAACAGTTTTGCAATTCCGTGTGGAGCAGGGAATTGAGGTGCCTGACTGGTGCTGGGATGTTTCTAGGAATATCCGGTTGGATGACATGGTTGCTTGATGCCTTTAGTTAGCTGAATCGTGAATCTGGGCTCTCCCTCTCTGTTTTTCTTGGGCTGAGTTCAGCTATGAGATGCTACAATTCTGGGTACTTAGTATAACGAGACTAGTTCAGCGTCAACAAAAGTTAATTTATTGAAATATGTGATTTTGTTTTTTAATCTTGTTTCTTTTCTATCTAAATAATCCTGTAGTTTTAGTTGGTTCATCCTTATTTTGTATGTGCAGAAAGAAGAAGCTTGCCAACAATGTGGAAAAAGTGATAATCTAGTCTCTTGTTCAACATGTACATATGCATTTCACAGAAAATGCTTGGTTCCTTGCTTAAACATCACATCTGATAAATGGAGCTGCCCGGAATGTGTATGTCTTTGCCTCATCATACACCCCCCTTTCAGTTTATGCTTGATACTGTTGGTATAACAATTCACCTTGTTTGTTATCTTCAGGTAAGTCCATTAACAGAGATGGAGAGGATTCTAGATATTGAAACACTGGAAGCCCCTCGTGAAGATTCTAGTTCCACAGAACCTCGATCAAAGAAGGTGGAGCGGTATCTTATCAAGTGGAAAGGATTATCATACATTCACTGCTCTTGGTAGTTACTTGCTCACTACATGATTATATTTCTCTGTACTCTACTATTAATTATTATCTCTCTTCAAAAACCAGGATTTCTGAAAAGGAATATTCAGAAGCTGCGAATATACATCCTCGTTTGAGGACTAGGTTGAATAACTTCAGAAGGCAAAAGGAAGCCATGAAAAAAGAAGCAGAAAGATCTGGTGAGGACATTGTTGCAATCAGACCGGAGTGGACAACTGTTGATAGGATCCTTTCTAGCAGGTATGCAGGGTAATTTAACAACAGACAACTTATTGCATGGTGCTTCACTACTTTTACCTTGGATATAGTGGATTGTTGTTACTGAACACTAATACGATTTTCTGTTAGATATGTAGTGACTTGTAGCACTATTGTGATTTTTTAATCTGGTGCTCCAGCTTTTTCTTTGGTGAATTATTGAATTAGCATATTCATGTAGTTTCATGTCAAGTAACTTGTCATGCATATTGCTATTATCAATGCATACTCCATTTACAGGGCTCTTAGAATCAGTCAGTCATATGAAACTCATGTGATGGGAATCTATTCCATGATCTAGAATGAAGTCTGATACCCAATTACTCATGATAAATCATGCCTTCCACTTCAGCTTTCATATTGCTAATTTTCCATGTCATGATGGTCTCACCCATCTAGATGCCTATTTATCATCTTCCTTGGCATATATCCACTAATTTCCATTTACCAGAGGTCTGGCATATTGAGATTTTATTTTTTACATTATTTAATGGACAGAAAAAACTCGGTTGGCGAGCGGGAGTTCTATGTTAAATGGAATGAACTTACATATGAGGAATGCACATGGGAAAATGAGTCTGACATTTCGGCGTTCCAACCTGAGATTGAACGCTTCTATGAGATCCAGTCCAGGCGTAAGAAATGTAGTGATAGGGGCAAGGGCATTCGGGAGCCACGACAATTCAAGGAGAGTCCTGCGTTTCTTTCTGGTGGTATGTGTTATGAATAAACATTATGCTGCTATTAAATACAAATTATTCCTGGATATTAATTTTCAGCTGACTGTAATTCTTGGATCTATTATTTCCATGAATGGTGATTTTGATGTTTTTTTGAAGGCACACTACATCCCTATCAGCTTGAAGGTTTAAACTTCTTGCGCTATTCGTGGTTTCATAACAAACGCGTAATCCTTGGTGATGAGATGGGTCTTGGTAAGAGATGCTTATATTGTAAGGACAAAGGTTTTTTGTTCAAGTGTTGTTTTGGGATTTGAGAAAACGATGACAATTGCAGGGAAGACAATACAGAGTATTGCTTTTCTGGCCTCACTGTTTGGAGACAACTTTGGTCCACATCTGGTTGTTGCCCCCCTCTCAACCCTGCGGAATTGGGAGCGTGAATTTGCAACTTGGGCACCTCAAATGAATGTTGTATGTGGATCAAACTAATTTGAAACCCATATTGTGTGTAATTTGGACAGACTTATATCCCCTTTATACTTTTTCCTTATTGTGGACAGGTAATGTATTTTGGAGCTGCTGCTTCTCGTGAGATTATTAAGAAGCATGAGTTCTACTACATCAAAGAGAACCTGAAGAAGCTGAAGAAAAAGAAATCATCTCCATCTAATGAACAAAATAAGCAGTCAAGGATAAGATTTGATGTCTTATTGACGTCTTATGAGATGATCAACATGGACTCAGCTGTTCTAAAAAACATAGAATGGGAATGCTTGGTAATATTTTGATTCAGCATCATTTCTGTCCTGCTGTGTCCATACATAGCATGTTTTAAGGTTTAATTAACTTGTTTCCAATCCATATGTTGTGTCAGGTTGTGGATGAGGGGCATCGGTTGAAAAACAAAGATTCCAAGTTGTTTGGTCTACTTAAAGATTATAACACCAAACATCGTGTTCTATTAACAGGGACCCCAGTCCAGGTTACTTCTTTATATACATTGTCATGCCTGAGCTATATGGAAAAATTATGCATTTCACTTTACCAATACATATCTGGCAAATTGGAAGTATTCCTGCGACAATATTTGCCTAGAAATCCAACAGTGCCTTGTACCTTCTAGCTCTCCTTGTTGGCAATTTTATGCTTGCTAAGTTTTTGTTTTACTGGCTAATTCCAGAATCTGGGTATTTGAGTAATGTTTGTAACTATCTTCCTTATCAAACAAATCAGGATGCAATAGTATATTTGTTGAATCCAAAATCTGCTTATGTGAAATAAGAAATGACACTTTTACACAACTGTGTATTTTGAGATGCTATTTATGAATCATGTCTGCAAATTAAGTGCATTAGCTTTGCATGAGTGTTGATCCTATACTAGGTGAGGTGACATCATTTATTTGAGAGCACATTTGTTAGTTATTCAATTCATTTGTTAATAACAATGTCATCGCTATCTTCTTGATTTTCTTTTCACTATTCTTACGTATGCTGTTCCTTGTTGTACTAGTGTCTGTTGACCACGAACATTTTTTTTTGCAAGTGTTTTAACTTGATGTTCGTTTTCCTCTTTTTCAGAACAACCTTGATGAGCTTTTCATGCTTATGCACTTCCTTGAGGGTGAAAGTGTAAGATTTCGTGCTTCTTGGATGCTCAATTTTTTTTTTTCATTTAGTTCATGTAACTCTGTTGTCTGTTAGTGATGGTCTACTTTCTGTAGCTTTTGTGGCTTTTTCTTTCTTATACATATGTCTCAATGGTCAATAGAGAATCCTTATTATTGAATTGCTTTGGTAGGGCCTAGGATATGAATGACTGTTTGTGTAAACCACACCATGATTACTTGTTCTGATATACTTTTATACAAGGAGCTGTTGTCGTTATGGTGATGCTTGTTGTTTATCATTTGTCCTAGTGATCTATAATGCTGTTGTCAGTTGTCAGTTGTCACTATGTTATATGAGCCTACTATGTTCTTAACTGTCAGTTGGCTGGGTAAATACCATAAGGTACTCTTGTGAAACCTCCCATAAAATTGAAGTCTCTGTTGACATTGAATTTTGGAACTGTATCAATGGAGTATTCATGAAAACAAATTTTCTGCAGGTGCAAGAAAAAATATGATTAAATAAGGTTTAAGATAGTGAAATACTGTATGTATAACTGAACCATCGTAATATACCGCTTCTATTAATTCTTACTGGCACAGTGGCACTATGTTAATTGGATCACTGAGTTTGTTGGACCCCAAACCCTTTCTGCTTGGTAAAAGAAAACATTTTGATGCATAGCATAGCCATGTATGCACAATGCATTGCAATACTTGGTTCAATTGTGCAACATTCCCATTGCCTCAGCCCTTGTTACAATATAAATGTTCTATTTGACAACCTAAACTCGTTTTCTCCTGAAACTATTTATAGACTGATGTGACATGCTTATGTCTGTATTCTGCAGTTTGGGAGTATAACTGATCTCCAAGAAGAGTTCAAGGATATAAACCAAGATAAGCAAATTGAGAAGCTTCACGGAATGCTGAAGCCACATCTTCTTCGAAGTGAGTATCTACTTCACCTTTTCATATTTTGGCCAGGCAGTGCTGCTGATATCAAATTGAATAATTTATTTAATTGGTTGCCATTGTTAAAAGAATCTAAAACTTATTGCAACCTTGTCATGCCTGTGGTACAAATAGGATTCAAGAAGGATGTTATGAAAGAACTTCCTCCAAAAAAGGAATTGATTTTACGAGTTGAGTTGACAAGCAAACAGAAGGAGTACTATAAGGCAATTCTCACCAAGAATTATGAAGTGTTAGCCCGTCGTAATGGTGGAAATGTAATAGCTTGTTTTGATTTTCATTTAATTGGTTATATATCTTCCTTTACTGGATTTACAATTTTTATTATTTTGTTACAGACATCTCTAATGAACGTTGTAATGGAGTTGCGCAAACTCTGTTGCCATGGATTCATGATTGACGAACCTGATTTTGAACCTGCCAATCCAGAAGAAGGTTTAAGGTGTGCACAGGTTCTTGTTTATTAACTGTCTTCTATTTTGTTTCACTAAGTTTGTTTAGTTCATCTTTGCTGTGATTGTTATTTGTTTGGCCTATGTGGTTTCATGTTTTTTTTATTGTATACTCATTCTTCTTAGTTCACTCATAGGTTTTGTTCTTGTTCTTTTACAAATGTTGTTGCTGGTGTATGATAATCACTTGGAACTGCTAGTGTCCATAGGAGTACTTGGTATCACTAACCTTTTAAGCTTGCTTGACTATAAAGACACCTCGTCATATTGGAGTTGTCCATTGTTTGTTTCTCTCTGATCTTCTCGTTGAACATGCTCTAAAGTGTGTCAATGAAAAACATAAGTGAGTTTGTTGCCAATTATTTTGGCCGAGATTTAGCTGTAATAGATATGTTGATAATAGTCGTAGTATCCATTCTAATTTGAGTATAACTTCTGTATCCACCCATTAGAATGCTTCTTTGAGTAATTTTTAAAATTGTTCATATGCTGGACTGGATTAACTTATTTTTTATTTAGCTACCTTTCAAGCTTGATTACATCTGCTGAGCTGTATTTTTACTCCACAATTCTTTTTCTTAGATGTCACTGCTATCTTGATTCTTTGAATTTGCAGGAGGCTTCTAGATTCATCAGGTAAGATGCAGCTGCTGGACAAGATGATGGTGAAACTGAAAGAGCGGGGTCATAGAGTTCTAATTTATTCACAGTTCCAGCACATGTTGGACTTGCTGGAGGACTATTTAAGTCACAGGGTACTTAGTTATCTTCCCATTGTGACTATGTTAGCTTTACAGGCTAATGTATCTCATCCATTGTTCTATGAACTATACATGTTTCAGAAATGGAGCTATGAACGCATTGATGGCAAAATAAGTGGTGCTGATAGGCAGATACGGATAGATCGCTTCAATGCTAAGAATTCGACTAGGTTTTGCTTTCTTCTTTCAACCAGAGCTGGTGGTCTGGGAATAAATTTGGCAACTGCAGATACTGTAATCATCTATGACAGGTGAAGCAATCTCTCTGTTTAGACAAAAACAGTTAATCTAATATAATGGGTTTGCTTTAACTTCTCACCTATGCATGTACAGTGATTGGAACCCACATGCAGATTTGCAAGCTATGGCAAGAGCTCATCGCTTAGGACAGACTAGTAAGGTATTTTACCGTACAATGTTATATTGTATCGAAAAGCAGATTTTCAATAAGTTTTGTGGTGATTTTTATGTATAATTTTCATCTGTTTTTTCTTTTAGGTGATGATATACCGGCTTGTTAGCCGATGTACAATTGAGGAGCGAATGATGCAGCTTACAAAGAAAAAGATTTTATTGGAGCACTTAGTTGTTGGTCGACTCACAAAAGCTAATAATGTCAATCAGGTGTGGTGACTGTGTTTTAATGGTGAATTTCGATTTAGGTTGATCTTTTATGGCTTAACCTGTTTGTGAATTCATGTATGAATTAAAGGTTGAGTAGTTACATGTTACCTTTTGTTACTGGGATGTCATGGAATGAATGTAGCATCTGTTAGTATCATGTCCCTTTCTTTGTGTTACATTTTCAAGGCTTAAAAGCTTACACATGTTGCCAGAGTTGGTGACTATTGAGTCTTATCTGTAAATTTAATTGTTTCTCTTGATGTCAATAGCAGTTAGTATGAAGTTCCTTGGGTTTGTTAGCATGAATGTGGTATATAGGTTTAGCTCTGCTGGTGTGTTTTGGAGCTTTTTGGAGCTGTGATGTGATATGCAATGCTAGTTGTTAAGGACTTAAGGTCCCATTAGTTCAGATCAAGCTGGGTGATCTGATGGGCATTGGTACATGCATGGCTGAATAAGGGTTTGATGACCAAGGGTAAGGCATCCCACACTCTACTCTTGGCTGGTCAACTGGATAGTGTTTGTTAGTTATCATGCAAACAAGGTTGACAACCTCTTTAAGGCTTGTCTTCAAGAACTAAACATAAAAAGGATGCCATGAAGATGATGGAACCCAGGATCTCAGGACCTATTTCTCGTAAATTTCCTGAATCTTTGCTGGAGCTGGTAATGGGCTGGTTGCTGGTCTAATCCCAGCATTACAGTTTTGTGTATGTTTCTTTCAGACTTTCAACACTTCTCTAGAACATGTAATTGGCAATTTGGCATGTACAAACAAAACAATGGAGAATAGTTCAAAGTGCATGTCCTTACTGGATGTGGGATCACACACTTCTGGCCTCTTTAGGACATCTTGATTGATTTGATGCAGGCTAGAAGTTACCCAATTTCCTGGTCTGCCCCGCTGGTTAACTCTTCATCGTTTTTTCAGTACTATACTAAATAATAAGTATGCATCTTTGGCCGTTTTAGGAGGAGCTGGATGATATTATACGCTATGGATCAAAGGAGCTTTTTGATGACGAGAATGACGAATCTCGCCAAATTCATTACGACGAAGCTGCAATTGAGAGGTAAACACTTTCTTAGGTCCTTTTTGGATCTCCTAAGATAAGAAAAATGAGTGTGAGTTAGAAAAATGAGTGAGATCCAAGCACGGATTCTAGAATCCAACTATCTAGCTAAACCTTGGTATTTTGAGATTCTGACTATGCAAAGGCCATAATCACTATGAGAATGAGATCTTTTTTTTATCTAGAATCTAGATTCTACATCACCATGTAGAATCACTATGAGAATGTGATCCAAACATGGCCTTAACTTCACCTTGGGAAGTTATTTCAGGCATTATGCCCTTCTGATGTGAAGTTGTTTAAAATATTACCAAATTTATGTAACAGTTTACAAAGTATACTGGAATCTGGAGAAAATTTTGATCATGGTTGCAAACCTGGAATTTTTCATGACCATGGCAATAAATGGCAGTCTATATTCGATATCACCATATACGCAAGAACAACATGAGCAGCATAATCGATCTTGTTTGTTTAATTCCATTTTGTTATGAATTTTTTTTCTTTTCTCCTAATTCATACTAAGGATTCTGTCTTCATGCAGAGTATATGCAACACTAATTCCTTATTTTTATGCCCCCCCTAATTTTAGCTTCTTTGTTATGACTTAAAACTGTAGTGCTCTATGTTAGAGGAGGCAAGTTTTTAATATTTCTGCACTGGCCTCACAGGTTGTTAGACCGTGATCAAGTTGATGGCGATGAATCTGTGGAAGATGAAGAAGAAGATGAATTCTTAAAAGGATTCAAGGTATTGAGGTCTTATACTCTTATTTCAATTATTCATTACAAGCATAATGCTTGAGGAGCTTCTTCATTTTAATTATCCTCTTGATATCTACTTTGGTTACATTGCTTGTTCTTTTTCTTGTTTATTTGTGCACATGTATTCGATAAAGCGCACATAATCTCTCCTTTGCACAAGTATACTTGTGAGGCAGTGAGGTCTGACGGTCTATTGGGCTGGGTTCTGCAGTATGACACATTAGTGTTAGCGTTAATTAGAGATAAGAGTCTCTTGTTAGGTCAAGTAAGCCAGATGTTATGGATGTTGATCTGATCTGGATGGCCCTAACCCAAGCAGCCTGACATCAGCCAGCCGATAGGCATCAGGGCAGGGAGAGAAGTGACTGGGATAATAGATCTATGTATCTTCTTGCCTGATTAGATGGAAATACATCTACTTATATAGAGATGCTTACTTGACCCTAGCAAGAGACTCTTATCTCTAATTAACCCTAACACTAATGGGCCATACTGCCGAACCTGGCCCAACACCTATTCTTCCATTTGCTACTCATAGGGAAATGCTATTTGTGTTTCATTTATTGTTGAAATGCTGCATAATACTACTGCATCATGACTCGTTTTTTTCCCCACTTGCGTTTAAGTATTTAGCATATTCTAGCAAACAAAAGAGTGTTCCTTAAATTAATCCAAATGCAACACGATTCTCACTTCATGTATTACTCCATGCTAGGTTGCAAACTTTGAATACATCGACGAGGCAAAGGCTCAGGCAGAAAGGGAGGAGGAAGCACGCAGAAAGGCTGCAGCTGAGGCTGAAAACTCTGCAAGATTAAACTATTGGGATGAACTATTGAAGGATAAATACGATGTACAGAAAGTTGAAGAACATACTGCTATGGGAAAAGGGAAAAGAAGCCGCAAACAGGTGTAATTTCTAACCATTGCCATTGTTAACCTTGTGCCCTTTTTCATATCCTTTTTTCTTATTTTGCGATCTGCATTTGCTTCGAGGTTGGCAGTGGACACAATTTTATATTTGTTGGCTACATACAGTATTTCACTTTGTAAAAAAATCTTAAGCGCCATCTAGACATTGTAATTGTAATTAAATTTTTAGGAAACCATGCTTATACACCTATCTAGGATAACTGATGCAACCAATCACTGTTGAGTGTTGACAATATGTATCAAAGCCAATAACTATTCTTGTCATGAAGATAAGCATGTGTGCTGCCTTCTCATTGCACCCGACTCCATTGGCTTGGTCGCCTGGCCCATCTCTATAACTCTAATATCTCTATGCAACCAGATGTGCTAGCGTTCCAAACTTACCAGGTCCTTCAGCATTATTGTGGTTCAGTGCAAGACCCTATTTGAGCTTCCAATCTTTGTATAATTTGTAGAAATGTCCCAATGGATAACAAACATGTCCTAGCTGCTTTCAATTATATATCACACCATAATCCACCGAGTTGGTTTTTTCTACAGCACAGAGATCGGTATCAAGACAAGAGTTCATTTGTCTAAGAACAGCTTTTGTATTTTATTCCTTTGAAAGGATCCTATGTTTTGAGAGAAGATCCTGTGTGGTTTAGAGGCAGAGTGATGGTAGAACATAATAGATCCTCCTAATATCTAATTCTCCAGTTTCTGGAGTGGTATATATCGTGACTAAAGTTTGACAATTTTTGTGAAGTATTACTGTAAGGCACTTCCTGAATGGAGCTGTAATAGTTTACATGAAAATAAGGAAGAATATACCCGTTGTTTGTTATATCTTTCTTGTTTTGATGGCATAATGCCATTAGTGCATTACCTCGTAGCTAGTCATGACATCTACTGCTCAGTGTACTGTAATCTTCTGCTTGCACAGGTAATTCTTTTTAAATTAGTTTTGCATGACAATAAAGCAAAATATATCCATTCTATATTAGATTTTTGTAACTGTACAGCATTTATTAGTTCATTACCCCCACCCCCCCACCTCCACCCCAAATCAATCATAGATGTAGAGCTTAATGTGCTACTATGTCTGTTTGACAATGTATTGTTTTAAGTTTGATCATTTTGAACTTTAGAGTGTCCATATACATTTTCAGTAACAGAAAAAACTGATGAGCCTTGTTTCTTTTCTGTGTTACGTGCAGATGACTGCAGCTGATGAAGATGATATTCATGACTTGAGCTCCGAAGACGAGGATTACTCATTTGAGGATGATGTGTCAGATAATGACACAACTTTGCAAGGAAATGTTTCTGGGAAGAGGGGCCAATATTCTAAGAGAAAATCACGTAAGACATTTATGTAACTACATGGATTATTGCTACATTATGAATATCCTGTACTCATATACTTTGTCAACATATTGTCATTAGGTAATGTTGATTCTATTCCATTGATGGAGGGCGAAGGACGGACCTTGAGAGTTCTTGGATTCAACCATGCTCAACGAGCAATGTTCCTACAGACACTCAATAGGTTAGTTATTGATATGCCTCTTGAACCTGTCTGTTTATGTCCAGATGTTGACATGCTATTACATTGTGTGATAAAGCAGGCACACAGAAAATTCTGTTTCATTTGTATCTCTTGGCCATGGGTACTTTTTTTTTGACAATTGTTGGTTAGTGTTTACATTTTTATTACTCTGTTTCTATAGCTGTGTGACCTGTATCTTTGTCACCAAATTGTAATTTCTGATCCAGTTTTAAGCATCAAATATTTACGCTGAGGCCATTGGCTATTCTCTAGTTGTACTATCAGACCAACATGAACGTGTACTGTATTCTCTTTTTGTGGTCATAAATTTACCCCATGCAATATTGCAGATTCGGTTTTCAGAATTATGACTGGAAAGAGTATCTTCCCCGTCTTAAAGGAAAAAGTGTCGAGGAAATTCAGAGGTATGTGAAATGCTCTCCATATTTTGTGACCCCAAATATTTTGAGTTGTAGACCAAATAGTGAGGAATCTGGGTCATAGTTTCGTAACTTAGGTGGACATTATGCACATCATTCTACATTTCATTATCTCCTTGGTATACATACAGTGAATTTGAGTTTGTGCTTCGATGAAGAATTGACGAGATCGGTAACCGGATGTTCCTGACTTATGATAGTACACATACTTAGGCAAAGTCAACTGCTCGTAGTGAAAGTTTACACACCAATACACTTGGTTGGGCCCATGCTTTGTTTATTATGTTGCAAATCTCTATAGCTATAGCACCCTTAACAAGGAAAGATGTGACATCATCACATATGAAGCCAAATTAAGCATGCAGTCACCAAAGTCAGACTGTCTCTGAAGTGCTAGTAGCAAATTAAGCCAACAGTCGCCAAAGGTAGACTGCCTCTAGCGCTAATAGCAGGTGGCCATAGCTTAACCCCAGTGCTAGTAGGAAATTGAGCCAACAGTTACCAAAGCTCGCAGCTGAAGTAAGGGTCAGTTTAGCAGCACTCTGCTCCATGAGAGTTGGGCCTGCCAAACGCCGCTGCTCCACCTCGGAAGGCCCCCCCCCCCCCCCCCCCCCCCCCCCCCCCCCTTTGCTCCAGTCGATTTGCATTATGGGCGGGGAGCGGAAAAAATCTGCTCCCTCTGCAGACTGCTCCTCTCTCCACTTCCTGCTCCCCTCTCCGCCCACACTGCTATCCACCACACCTGACACCTCTGCCCTCTGGCTCGTTGACGGTGGCGTGGACCATGAGCTCTGAGCAGATCCGTGGTGGTGATGAAGGAAGGCGGCGGGAGGGATGCCAGATCCACCCATGGCGTGGAGTGTGTTGGAGGACGTCAGCCCTGGCGAGCTGGAGCCGAAGCTGAGGGAGAACACTACCAAACACTGAAATCTGCAGGTGGGGAGCAACCCAAGCAGGAGCCTAAGGGAGCTGGAGCTGGAGCTGCTGGGAGCTTCCTGACAGCGGTATCAAACAGGGCCTAAGTCAAAGTCTTATGAACATGGAGCAGCGTCAGGATGCTGTCCCTCATATAGCTCTCAATATTTTTTTCCGTGTAGAGCCCATAACCACAGGAATGTTGTACATCCACTTATGTATAGAGTAGGATTATGTAGCGCCCATTTAAATCAAGTAAGCCTCTTCTAAATGGCTTCCCACCAAACAACCCAATTTTAGGCAATCCTTTTTGTGGGTATCCTGAAAGTGATTTATATCAATAACCTTTGTGCAATTTATTTGCTTATTCTATAATATGTTCTTGCAGATATGCTGAACTTGTCATGGCACATCTTGTTGAAGAAATTAATGATTCTGATTATTTTTCAGGTAATTGAGCTTAGTAATGACTGCTATAATTTTTACCCATCCAATTCTTATCCTCCATATGCATGAATGCAGATGGCGTTCCAAAGGAAATGATACGTGTTGATGATGTACTAGTCAGGATAGCAAACATATCCCTTATTGAGGAGAAGGTACAGTTGCTTTCAGTTGTTATTGGCATCTTAACATGACTTAGAACTTAGAAGGAACTTATGAGCACCCTTATGATGCTCAATACAAACATGATTATGCTGTATTTTTTCTTGCGTAAAGTGCAAGTTTTGTCGAGAGCGGAAATTCAGTATTTCAACTTGTGTTCCTTTAAAGTCAGACTGTCTTTGTCACAATTTTGAAGCATAATATCTGTACAATTTCATAGATTTTTGTAGCTTATTGAATTCCATTGATTACAATACCTTGATATAATTCTGCTATCAATGGGGCAACCTTTGTGTACTGTATTTTTTCTTACCTTTGTATTGTGGTTACAGCTGTCTGCCACAGGACCAGGAAAAATTACAAACATCTTTCCTAATTACTTGCTCTATGAGTTCCAAGGCTTATCTGGTGGAAGAATATGGAAACCAGAGCATGATCTACTGTTGCTGAGAGGCATACTGAAGTACGTATCTGTTGGCTTGTTTTCTTTGTTACAATAAGCTTTACAAAATTACCCCTTCATGAAACTAGCAGTGGTTGGAACAGTTTCGTGGCAAGAGTAGCCTTAAAAAGTCAATGTTTAGACTTTACTTCTGTGTCAGCAGGCGTGGCCTTGCAATGACAGAGCTGAGGTGTTTGTGTCACTTGTCGGTTGATGGATTATTAGTTTTTTAGTATGGTAGCAGTGGCTTGCATTTTGGCCCGAGTGGACCTAGTGGGCAAAGAAGTTAGGGTTACACTAACGGGCATCTTCTCACATAGTAGCTTGATAGCTTCCAGTCCAGGTGGTGCCTGTCCACCCAGTGGCCTAGTGATTTTCAAGACATCGAGTTAATGAACACTTTTTAATTAAGGCAACAAATTCAGCTTATCTTGAATGTTGAGTAATAAGCAAGCTGAAGTATCACATGCAAACCAGATGAGCTCCACATTTGATTTGATATCTAACTTAAAATATTTATTTTGATTCCATAATCCATATGTTTATAGACTTATACAATTGTAATCATGTTCCTAAGTTATTTATTATTTATTTTGATTCCATATGTTTAGAGTTACAATTGTAATCGTGTGGAATGGCTTAATGAATTAAGGGGTCAACTAGGAATACTTGACCTGCACAGTGAATGCCTTTAATTGCTTTTTATATACTTTGTGTGTTCTCCTTGTGGATAGTGCCTTCATTACCAACTATTGTTTCACACTGTAGCAACATGTTTAAGGTTTTAACACAATGCATTTGTTTTGCCTTCATCAGGCATGGATATGCAAGATGGCAGTATGTATCAGATGACAGAGAGAATGGGCTTTTTGAGGCTGCCCGACGAGAGCTGCATCTCCCTTCGGTTAATGACATAATTGGTGTTCAGTCGAACAACGAGGCAAATGTTAGCAATTTAGCATGTGCTCACTATGTCCTTTCCTCTAAATCTCTAAGTGACGTGACCCATTGCATTTCTTATTTCCTCCATTCCTTTTCCAGGGGAATTTGGAAGGTGCACAGGAAGGACAGGTGAACTCAACAAGCATGTCCCAATACAAGGAGATCCAGAGAAAGATAGTCGAGTTCATAAGAAAGAGATTCCAGATGCTGGAGAAAGCCTTGAATTTGGAATATGCTGTGGTACAGTACTAGGCTTTTTCCCTGAACAGACATGCACTCAGCTCACATGGGAGTGCACAGTATCTGTCCATGTAGTATCTTGCAGCATATGTTAAAGTGTACCTTTTTTTTTCTCTCGCAGATAACGAAAAAAATTCCTGTTCCTGATGATATTACTGAACAAGGTGTTCCAGCAGGACATGTTCCAGTTCTTCCAGATATGAGTGAACTGTTGCGGGAATTGCCCAATCTTGAGCCAATTTGTAAGTGGTCTTATCCTTCTCTCTATGTATGCAGGAGGAACAGTCACACAGTGGCATAGAACATGCTCGGGCAGATGCTCACCATTTTAATCATGTTGTCTTACATACTAAAGCATCTCTAAAGTTGTAATGTTGTTGACATATACTCTGAGGTTTGCTCATTGTTTGTTTTGATAACTGGGATCCTCATTTCCAGCTACCAACGAAGTCGCTCCTGAGGGCACAGCTGGCCAGTCACAAGTTCCCCATCTTTACAATAAGGTGTGTAAGCGCAATGGCTCAAGTTTTATGGGTCATGAGTGAACACATCATTTGTTTCCCTCTATATAACCAGAGTGTGTATGCTCTGCAGATGTGTGGAGTGCTTGAAGAGAGTGGTGGTTCTGCGCTCAGTTCATTCTTTGGAGACAAGTCCGCATCTTCTAGTTTGGCCAATACCCTTCATCAGTTTGAAACTGTGTGTGAGAGTGTTGTTGAGGCCCTGCAACCCAAACAAAATGGTACTGCCAGTGCCATCAAAGAGGAAGTGGTAGATGCAGCCACCAAAGCAGCTGCCGTGCCTCCGCAAGCCTCAAGCCATGAGGCAGCGAATGGGCAGTCTTCTGCTGGCAAGGCGGGCATGGAAATCGATGGTTGATTTGTAGGTACCAGAGTGGTAGGAAAGGGAATTCCCTCTAATCACCATGTATACTGTGGTCAGAATGTGCTCTACACTGTAACATTAAGGAAAGCACCTCCAGGCCTAAGTGCGTTACTGCTAACGTGTTTGGTTTTCTTCGTGTCCCTGTAGTATGCCGGAAGTCGGAACTTCACATATGCTTCATGCAGCCATTTTGTGAGGCTATATGTGTGCTCGAACCGGTGATCACTGGCCTGTTCGTACATCCTATTCCTGTTGTATTGTACCGTGCCTGTTTGGGTACCCGCTGTTAATCACAAGAAGATGGTGGCAATAACTAGTCTAAATTAGCTATGGTTGTTTAGCTAGTTGAGACTTGGTTTAAAGAATTAGTCTACTCTTAGAATAGATTCTCCTGTTTGGACTAGAGCTAAGATTTGGGGGTGTTTGGACCCAGGGATTCAAGTTTTAAAAGTGTCGAATAGGGTGTTAGGATACTAATTAGGATTAAACATGAGTTAATTATAGAATCCGTGATTAATTCGTGAGATGAATCTATTAAGCCTAATTAATTTATTATTAATATATGTTTATTGTAGCATCGTATTATTAAATCGTAGACTAATTAGGCTTGCCTCATAAATTAGTGTCCGCCATATGATGTGCCAAGCATTGAAGTTTACGAGTTGAGAAAGCTCATGTATCAAACATGCTTGATGGCAATCTGCTGAGAATTGTGACGGTGAAGAGTTGACGGTTCACCGGAAGGGACAAAAGAGCTCATCAAATCAACATCGACCAATCACAAACATGGGCGGTCCAAGATCTCTCCTGCACCAAACGGCACCTGGATCGACAGGGCCCACTGGGACGGACCAATGAATGATCGGATTTCTTAAAGCGGACCGCCATTACCACTCCCACGACGCGACGCAGCTTTGGAGGAGCTGACAGCACCAGAGGCATGGGAGATGCGGCGGCAGACCGCGAGCGTCCGCCGTGGCGCTGCACGGTGGCCGTACAGGCCGCGCTCTGCCTCGCGCTCTACGCGGCCTTCCGCCTTGGCGAGCCGCAGCTCATCCCAAGGGTTGGGGTGGATGCACTCAGGCGGGGCGCGCGCGGCGGCGGCGGCGTCGCCTTCCTCAGCGTCGCTGGCGGCGCGCGGGGACCCATCGAGCAAGCGAGGCTCCTGAGGCAGGTGCGCTCGTTTGCACTCACTCACTCCGGGATCTCTTCTGCCTCACGCGCACTCTCCGGCATCTGGTTCCACACTGGTGCCTGCTGGGAGTGGTGTACGTTCTTCATTTGGTTCCCTTTCTGTTCGCGACTTGGCAAGTTGGCATTGTCCCTTTTCCCATTTGCATCGTTCGTGATGTGCGGGATTTTCTCAGAGTTCCTTTAATTTGGTCGACCTCCTCACCTCGTCTTCACTTCACTTCCCGTTGGCATGGTGTTTAATTACGTGGTTGCAGCTCGCACACGCATGGCATTGAGCCCGTCACTGACGGAACTGAACTACTGAAACATGGTCTGTTCACCACGGCAGCCTACTAGCCTTCTTATGCAGCGCATCACACAGTAAATTATTGGACTGGTGCTGAGTATATCTGCCACGGAACATGTTGAGCGCATAACTAGGAAGTGTTTATCCGTCGTCGGTGGAGGCCACTGGAATTCATTCAGAAATATGACTTCCTCATTCTGATAACGATTTGCTCATGTAGTTACGTGTCCCGTGCTTCTGACCAGCGATGCGTTCACATAGGTAATACATGTCAGCAGGTATGATGGCCTACACGTACATGCGCAGATCCAAGATTGGTATTTCTATAACCATGCCATTGGACTTACCTGGGTCCTGGGATCACGGCACATGCGTATGTGCTTTCCGATTAGGCGCGCACGTGCCTCCTGATCATGCTTTCACTGTAAGAAAAAAAAAGATCATGCTTTCACTCTAATCAGCACTGAACTGTTCTAAATTGCATTCTTGTCTTGTGATCGTGACACCAATTTACTCCATATATTTTATATTAAGTTAACGCAACATAACTTTTGTTCTGATTTTCCACTAGCCTGTTTTGGCATATTTTGCCGCTGATCGATGCAGAAGTCTGTCTTTGGTGTTCCTTACAAATGTCTGGTTGTTTGTGACACTGTTGATCGACAGTCTAGCCCTTTTTATATCTATTGTCTTAAGAAAATGCACTAAGGAAGAGTACTTATTTTCTACAATCGTTTCTAGATTTGCCTCTTTTTTTTTAATAAATATAAAAATTGTTATCTATGAAGATGGAGACCATAGCAAAGGCTTATGAAGTCAAGTTCGTGCTGGATGTTGCTCAACTGGGAGAGGATGATCCACTCTCGCAAAATGTAAGTATCTAAGTGCTAACAATGTTTGGTCCATGTGCAATATTACTTGTTCATTGCCATTGTAACATTTCTCAGCTCTATATATGGTTTCTTTCTTTCTTTCTTTCCTATTTCTAGGGTTCCATGTACTTCCAAGCTCTGAACATCCCCTGGTAAGCTAGTAGTTCCTGGTTCATAGTACATGTAAACTCACTTAATAGTAAAGAAAATTTAGCTCAATAGTTCGCTGTACTGCCCAAGGTTTGCCCTCTTCTGTGTGTACATTATAATTGCTTCTCCAAAAGGTACTCCACTAAGTCATCACATGGGCGCACAGTCGGCAACTTTTTGAAGAAAGTGAAGATGCCCGACGATCAGGTTCTAGATATTATTGGTCTGGACACATGGCCTCTGCAGGTATGACATCTCGAGCACCTTCGAGTTTATTCTAGCAGGCAAACCATCTGATGAACAGCAGTACATCACATTATATTGTACATCATGTTCTTATGCATTGATTTGTAACTGTTTTTTACAAGGAACCTCTACATGATGGTAAGATAAGCACTTCTTACAGGGGACAAATTAAATGGTTGGATCAATCACTAGCGCTCACTGACAGCAATTGGTAAGTGCTTAGTACCAGTTGTCCATGTTTTTTGTGTGCAAACTCTTTGTATTATTGTTGGAGATGCTAATATGTAGTCTATAGACATGCATATATGAGTTTTTAAGACATGCATATATGGTTAAATCATCAAGAGACTGAGTTAGCATTATAGAGTTTAGCATTGAAGAATGAAGGTATCTTGACAGACTTTAAACATCCATAAGAAATAGTAAAATCACCCTTTGTAGTTGAATTTACGCATTTATGCTACTTATGGAGATTTATGCACGGGTTATTGTCTGTAACCAAAATGCTCACATTGTTTTTGTTTAAGACAGGAAAATAGTTGTTGGATCCAATCCATTACTTGTTTGCAATGGTGAGGAAACACCAGAAACTACAAAGTTCTCTGTGCCAATTCAACGCATTTTTGTAAAATATGAAGTGGTAACTTGTGTTCTCTTCATTGATGGCATTTGTTTTTTTTTTCAAATTAATGATTGCTATAACTTAGTTCCCTCTATACAATACAGAATGCATACATAAGAATGTGTGGGTTTTGTGGTTATTTTCACCGAGACAACTCAATATTGTATATCGGACATCCCAGCCGTGGTGTTGACCAAACAAGTGCAGATGGTTTTTTCTTGCACAGAGTTAGAGCCCTGGAGATGGTGAGTTCATAACTCTGTGCGACACTTCCCCTTCTTATCCCAATATCAATATGGAACAATTAAATTTTCCTTTTGGAAAAATGTGGCAGGAGTCAATGTTGATAAATGTAGAAGGCAAGTTGGTTCAGAGATCTGCTGTTCAGCAGTATGGAACGGGAGCCATGTGAATCTCATGACTTTCAGTTTCTGTTCCATTATGTCATAGTGCCGAAAAAGGCCACCTAACATTGTATTGGATTCATTTTTTAGTTCAGAAGATCTGCATTAGATTTATCTGTCACTTTGCCTGTTTCAACATGTTTGATTTTGTAAGGAACTTTAGGTAGCCTTAAACATTTACAAACAAACAATAGATTGCTGCCCAAGCAGGGCACGGGCAGTTAATGCATTCTTGTTCTTGTGTCTGCTGGAGCTGTGCCAGTTGATCTCTCAACTGAAGGGAAATCTCAACTACAGTCGGATTTGTTTCAGAAGTTTTAGATAATGGTTGCAAGGCTGTAACTGTCGTTTTGATGATTCCTAAGGTCCAAACTATTCCATTTATTTTTATCTTTTATTATCTATCTATACCTAAGAATAGAGAGGTAAAATTTCTCTTCCTCATTTCTTGTTTGTCTCTCTCTAACTACTGGACAATGAAGAGTTTCTTTTGTCCGGACTTATATATATAACCCTCGCTCATTTGAGTTAGATTTTTTTTTGTGAAACATGAGTTAGAATAGTTCTTGTTTAGTGCGATCGGAGTCATATTGGGTCGTGTATCCTATTTAGAATAGTATGGAGTTTGACTTTTGTACGTATTGAGTTCCGTTGCAACGCACGGTCACATTTACTAGTAAAACTAAAGTCAGAACTCAGAAGGATAGGGTTGGTGCTATAGCAGTTCCTTTCGAGCCTGACTGACAAAATATGTGAAATTGTGAATTCACAGCTCTAAAGGTGGCTTCGGCTACGACGGTCTCCTTTTTCTCTGGGCCTCTGGGCAGCAGAGGCCTGGTCATTTTTTTGGTGGGTGGGGGGCAGGGAGGGAGGAGCTGGGCTGTATCTTTGGGCCTAATTCTTTTGCTACCTCAATTAGTTTTTTTTTTCACGAGAGATATTGATATTTAACACCGAGTACGCTTTACTCACTTAGATTGACACCTAATGCTATCCACGTGACTTTCAAAACTTACGAATTGCTTCGATTCAAGTGTTTTTTTTTTGGCAGCCATTGTGTGCCCTGCCACTCTCTTATGCACGCACACACCCTAGACAGGTTACTCTAAACAACTACTGTGGGAATTTCCTGCAATGGCAAAGTGTGATAACTAAATAAATTTCATCAGGACCTCAGTGCCCTATAATTTAAATGAAACAGAGAGCATATAGGATATTCATAAGGGATTCCAGCGTTTAAAATGCATGTAACAAACAGTTTATAGTACTTGCAAAAAGACGAGAGCCTCAAGGCTCCCCACCTAATATATTGCTCTGGAACAGCAAAGCACTTGCTGTTCAAACATGATAGGAGGCTTTACATGGAGGAATTACATACTCAGCAGATTCAAGCCATAATGGAAACAAAGGCGTTACACCAAATATGTGGCTACATATCTGTCACCACTAGGAAAAGCGAAATTGCCACAGGGCAGGATTGCTGCAGGCTACCGCGACCTCTCGGTGCTGGCGGCTCTCACCACTAGCAACGCTACTTTGCTGACATCAGCAAGTATTTTTGTAAATAAACACAAATTATTATTTACAAGCAAATATATCCTTGTGTTGTAACGGGAGAGAGAGAGAAAAGTAACAATATTAATGAAAAATGAGTGTACGAGTGTTATATGTCTATTTATTTTTTTACCTTTTCTATAAAAAAATAAAAGCTATGTTTTATTCATAAATGACCATGAAACCCATACAAATATAAGTTAATGTTGACAATAATATTATAGTGTAGGTCTGCATCCAATTCAAATATAGTTTTGATATATTTCTTTCTTAATTTTGTTCTCATACTATCATGTGTTAGTAGAAGAGTTAGATATTGAGTTATGTGATTTCAATTCTTATGAGTACCTATAAAAACGTGATTATAATACTCCCTCCATCCCAAATTGTAAGTCATTCCAAGAATCTTAGAGAGTCAAAACATCTCAAGTTTGACCAAGAATTATAGACAAAACTATAAAGATTTATAACATTAAATAGGTATACTATGAAAATATAATTGATAACGAATCTAATGATATTTATTTGACATCATAAATATTATTATATTGTTATATAAGTTTGGTCAAACTTGAAAAACTTTGACTCTCCAAGATTCTTGGAATGACTTACAATTTAGGATGGAGGGAGTATTAATTAAAGTCAACAAGTAGTTAGTTGTCATCATATCAAGGATTAGTCTCTTAGTTAATGACTATGGCAGAGGTTTTTCTTGATTTTCACGGGTATGTAGAACTTGGAGATACAATTGCATTGATTAGACTGGATGACAAAGTACTTACGATTTAAGTCCACGGTTTGATTAATTTAACCGTTGGTTGATCTAGGTTCTAGTAATAATAAGTTCTATTTCTAATTGTATCTATATAAACAATTTAGAGGTGAGAACTATTTATTAGGCAATATATTAAAGAATATCCAACGATTTAAGGAAACATACTATATTAATTTTTTATTTTTTATGTATATAATAAAAAAGGGATAAATAGTATACAAAATGAAAAACAAAAATGTCACATTTGGAGCGAACGTTTGTTCTGTATTGATTTTAATTTTAGATATATATAAGAAAAAAATGAGGAGATACTATACAATGATAAAATGAAGCTTTAGAGTTATGTACAATGTTTATATTGAAATCATATATACTGCAATGATATGTATTAAAGATGAACCGGTACACCCAAGAAGAGTAAACAATATTATGCCAAAAAATGTCACATTTGGAGCATACGCTCTTAGGTTCTGTAATTTTAGATGTACATAAGAAAAAAAGTGAGAGGATACTATGCAATGATAAAATTAATCTTTATAATTATGTACCATGTTTATATTAAAATCATATATAGTGCAATGATAAGTATTAAAGATGAACCAGTATCACTTTTTAAAGAAGAGTAAACAATATTTATGTAAAAAAATCACCATACATGCATCAAATAAAGTGAAAAATCAACTTTGTTGATTAAAATAATTGAAGTGTTGATCCGAGCCAAAGAGTCGCATGGGAATGGCATCGTTGTTGTGTTGCAAATCTTGAGAGTATTATATTATGGAAAATTTCGAAGGTTTTAGAAATGGTAAATAAAGCAAAGTTCATCAGTTGTCACCTGAACTTCTATGGTGCGACGGTTAGTCTTTGGTATTTGGATGGTGGAGACCTCGGTTTGAATCCTATTTATGGCAAATATTTTTTGGTTTTTTTCTCAGCCTAGTGAGTTCGGGGTGGAGTGGGCTGCGTCTGGAGTGGGCCGTGAGTGCCGAGGATGGGCCGGACGAGAGCATGGGTGGAGTGGGCTGTCGAGCAAGTGGAGAGCGAGTGAATCTGATAATTCAAATGGGTCAGACGAAAAAAATGGGTGGAAAATTTTGGCTCTTTATTATTAGAGATTATTATTATATATATATATAGGATCCCACTATTTAGCAATCTGGTTGCTGAATATTATTTAGCACTCCACTACAATATTTTATTACCAATGAATCCAACAGTAATAATTTATTAACACTTCACTGCAGTATTTTATTCTGGTGAGGCCAGCAGTAATAAAAATCCATACATGAGTAATAAATTATTACTGCTGGACTCGGAATAAAATACTGCAGTAGGGTGTTAAATAGTATTTAACAACCAGGCTACTAAATAGTATATATATATATATAGAATATAGATATAAATTTTTGTTGGCATATAATATATAAATTGCTGGGAGGTAATAAAATGGAGAATTACAATAACATTTTTTAATAATAACAATAACCCAGTATAAATTAACAGAAAAAATGTTGTGTGGTCAAGAAAAATATATAATTGTCATCATGTATTAAAATCAAATAAATCAAGTTTTCATTAACAAAAAGTAATTTCTTTTCATCCATGAGTAAAATTATGATGAACAAATATCATATACTACCATAAACAGGAAAAAATGTAGTGGTGAACAGAAGAGGACAGAGGTATCATAAATAAAAATTGGAATCACAAACGAAAACCAATGGAGAAAGCAAATTGCCATGATGAAATAAATTTTGCCTTGTATAAAAAAGTTCTAAGAAAAATGTAAAACGAGCCTCCCAAAAAAATAGGGAAAATTTAAAGATTACCATTGCAATTTTGTTAAATGATTGAAGATATGTCATCATGTCCAACGTGTCATTGACTCAGGTGAGACTTACATATCAGTGAGATGTCAATGACATATCTCCAACTTTGCAAAATTATAATGAAAATTTTCAAATTGTCCCAAAAAAATAAGACGAAGATGAAAACTACTCCTATGACATCATCTCATGATTGAACGTTGTGTCTGAGAAGACAACGACCACATGTGCCTAGCTTATTATAGTCAATCAGATGTTCCAGTTATTTGTGCTGCGCAACAATGGAGATCTTGCTCAGCGACATGAGCGGATCGTCGGAGAGGATGAAGATTCCGGTGATAGGGCTCAGACACGGGAGAGGAGGGGATCTCTGTGCATGACAGCAAGAGCTCTACATCGTGGGATTGGGTACCGGCAAGTCGCACCGCCCCACGCGTCCGGCAATGACCTCGACCCAGGGGCACCCAGGACGCTCGCCCTCACCAGCTGGTGCAGACGTGGTGGATGACTGGATGACGTGGATGTGCTCGGGGCTATCTTTTTTTTACATTGGTGGATGAAACATTAAACTTAAGGTGTGATGTATTAAAACATACTATGATTCTATCTGCCAACGGCCATATATATAGTCACAGATATTAGAGAGACATTTTATGCGGTGTGTATTATTGACTGTCTAGCGTTGTCTTGTCTTAATAATATAGGTATCTTTTCTATAAGTAGAAAAAAAATTAAATGAAAAAAAGTAGCAAAATATATATGTGGTAGACATAATGTATGTCATGAGCCATATCTTGCCATATTATTGGTCCTCCACCAGTGTTTTCACTAGAACAAGTTTTTCTCTTTTCTTTCGTGCGGAGAAGACGGAAATACGATTTCCCCCCCTTCCGCTCCTACTAGTGCTATTGCTGCTCTGATCTTGCTACGTGGAATTGAGTGGTGCGCGTGCCTCCTCTCTTTTTGCGCGGTTAGAGCATTTCCAACATCCTCCCAATAATTTATCCTTAATAGTGTACTATTTTTTTAGGAATTATTAGTAGTGTACTATTGGTGATCACCAATACTTTCTTTTTAGTTTTCAACACATGTGCTGCAGCAACGACTGATCGTTTTGGTGGCGGATAAGTCGGATGATGCTATTTTTATTGACTTTAGAAATACTCTACTACTAAAGAATACACCAAAACCGATGTGCGAGTTCACTTCCATCCACGATGGGGTTTAATAATATCATTTGCTTTTAAGCTTTAAGCCCATACACAAATTCAAATGTACTTAGATTTATAGTAATATATGTTGCTTACATACATAGTCAGATAGCATAGTCCATCCAATTATTTGAAAAGAACAATATCTACCACTTCTTGGTAAAACAACCAAAATAAAAGAACTATTGAGATAAAGTTGTACCTAGGTTATATTCAGTGGCGGAGGACTCGGTAGGGCGAGGTATGGCCGTCGCCATACCTCAGCTCCACCGTGTATGTCCCTGCAAATTTCTTACTGACATCCCGATGCTTTGCAGTCTATAGTTATATTAATTTATGTAGCCATTCATATAAACACTGTTGAAGACCTGGTGCTGCCGCCCTAGACCTGCAACCTAAGATCACAAGTCGATCGTGAACCTATTTAATTATTTTATTCAGTTATTTAAATTTTAAATTATTTCTTTCTTCAACCGAGAGCACCGAGAATAAACCGTGTTGTCTCTTAATTAATCGTTGTTTGTATAGAAAACTTAGGCCTCGTTTGGTTTCCATGAATAAACTTTAGTCCCTATCACGTCGAATGTTTAGACACTAATTTATAATATTAAATATAGAGTATTTATAAAACTAATTACACGGTTTGAGAATAATTTATAACACGAATCTGCTAAGCCTAATTATTACTCCATGATTTGACAATATGGTGCATCGGTAAACATGGCTAATGATGAAATAATTAAGATTAATAGATTTATCTCACAAAATAATTACGACTTATATAATTAGTTTTATAATTAGCTTATATTTAGTCATCATAGTTAGTATCAAATATCTAATATGATATGGACTAAATCTTAACCCCTAAATCCAAATAACCTCTTAGTTTGTGATATCAACTTGCCATACCTAAAATATATTCCGTCCTCCGCCACTGGTTATATTATATCTATCTTGATAATTAGCGTCTACTGCTTATATATGAATATAAGGTAGTATAGTATTCTAATACTTTTTTATATTTTACACACTTTTTGCACTATGTCATTTGTATGTTTGATCATATATATGAAGTTTGTGAGTGAAAGTTCAAAATTGGGTGTGGGAAATACTTGAGGCCCACCCAT